>JAWQUT010000303.1:56445-59222 GCA_033807755.1 Ellobium chinense | reverse complement strand
CACACACACACACACACACACACACACACACACACACCCACACACCCACACACACACACACACACACACACACACACACACACACAGTCGCTTTCAGAGCATGGTAAAAGTCCCGTTAAAAAACAAAAATATATTCACATCAAGCCTAGATATTGTGAAAACTGACGCTATAGAGCTTCTCTTTGAATTCTTAGTACCAGTTAAGCTCACACGTCTTTCCATTTGCAATCGTGGTCTCGTGACTGAATCAAAATATATCAAAATTTGAGAAGTCATGTACAAGGTTGCTTCAATTCTCAAGCACTTTGAGGTCAGAGCCGTTTTTTTTTTTTTCACAAGGCAAAATATTCGTTAGTTTTATGGAATCCACCAGTTGTGAAGTTGAAAAAAATGCTTATGGAAATAATGACCATTAATTTGTGAACTTGAGAAAAACGTTTCTGAAAATAATGACCATTTGTGAAGTTGAGAAAATGCCTCTGAAAATAATGACCATTTGTGAAGTTGAGAAAAATGCTTTTGAAAATAATGTTATCAAATCAATAACAGTGAATACCTATCGGTGGCTGGATTGATTTCATTGTTTCTGGTTGGATTAGTGCAGTAGTTTTGAACGTCCTACGTGTCTCATTGGGTATTTCCTGAAGTCAGTACATCATCATGCTCATTCCACATTTGCCTGAGTCGCTCTTTCAGGCTTTGAGAAATCCAGCATTCTGCACTCATTGTCCAAGGCGAAATAATGAAGTGGATGTGGGTTATCTTTGTAAGTGAAGAGCGTTTTTTCCAAAACTCGATATGTGGTGTCTGAATATTTTTATTTTTTTTTTTTTGCAATCGAAGGAAATAATATTAAGAAAATTCATCTTCACATGTATAATTTTATTTACTGTTGAATGGCTTAAAGTTGAAGAAGTGCAGATTTTGAGCTCAAATACGTTTCGAATGAATTACGACAGAAATGCATGTGTGAATACACCACCAACCGATTTGTCGTCGAAAGTATAACATACTTAGTTTTGGACAAACACTCTTCATTCGGTTAAGTCTCCTCTTGAGGTTTTGAGAAATCTAGCACTCTGAACTCGTCCAAAAGCACAAAAAAAAAAGAAAAAATTGAGGTAGATGTGGGTTAGCAATAAAAATGGGGGAACATAACATCAAAACAAAACTTTACTTTTTTATTAAACGTTTAAAAAATGAATGGAAGATCAGAGTCGTAAAAACAATTTTCAAACAAAAAATGATCTAGGCGGGTGTGGAAAGAGCATGACGATATCATGAGAAGGGAAAGGCCATTCGCATTTGCCCTCTAATGTGATTCTTCTGCCTTCAGAGAAATAAAATCAAGTGCTAAACTGCAATCGTAAATTATCCACAATGCCCATCAAAGGCTAGAGGGACTCGCTGGGCGCTCATTCCCGCACAGAATGCATTACGTTTTAGCGTCGCTTAATTGAGACGTTGATGACCCGGAAGTTATCGTGCATTGAAAATGGCGGGTGTGTTATATAGCGGCTTGAGACAAAAAGAATATTGAACAAAAATACCTGCAGGTCATATCGGCCTAGAAAGCCAATAACCGTCATGCAAGATTTCAGGTCTTGCACACTGCGCAAGTTAGCTAAATTATGGGGTTTCAACATTCAAACGAGGCTTTTTATACTGGGAAGTAAGGGACGCTACTCCATCCAAGATAGATAGATACATATTTGTGGGGAAAGGGGGAGGTAACCCTAAGAAAAAAAATATTACCATCTGGGAGAGTAACTTTGTCCCACAGTATGAAAGACTAATTTAAGCACTAACAATCGCCGAAGCGCCAATCGGAAAGGGGCGGGAACACAAAAAATAAAAAAATCAAACGATGCCTTTGTTTTCTTTTTTGAATATATCCAGAGCCCTTTTAAACGTCTTTTACTATTTGCTTGTGCAAAATTACTGACTGTGTAATAAACTCCTGTAGAGGTATAAATGCGTTTACTTTTCTTTGGATGGTGTAGAATTGTGACGATGACCATAAGGATGATTTTACTTCCTGCATCTGAGGAAAGGCACTAGTTCGAAAATGTATGTATGTAAATTGTTGAATTCGTATAGTTTTGTTTATTCACTTATTCATATCCAGTGCGGATTAATGTTTGTAAATGAGGATGATAATGATGATGATGATGATAATGATGACGATGATGATGATGATGACGATGGTGATGATGATAATGGTGATGATTTTTAATCACAAAATATTGACCGTTTTTTTTAAAAATAAATTTATTATATATTTTTTCAACAAAAGTTTGTGCCAAACCTAGGCAGAATCCTATTTAATTTCTAAGATGATGATGATAATGATAATAATAATAATGATAATAATAATCATGATAATATAACACGAATATGTTCTATACGACTTGTATCCCGTAATACTCTCCCATCCAACTTTACACTAATGTTACCCATTATGTTCACCCACTTAATGACTTACTCAGTTCCCTTAGGGGCATTCGGTGCCATTGCCGTTTTGTACACGCTGATCACTAGAACTCGGATAACAGCTTCTACTGCCTATAGCCAGATACCCATTTTACAGACGACGGGAATGAGGAAAATGTGAAAAATAATCAAAAGCTTTTTTAAGCCATTTACAACATGACTCTGGTAAAGAATCAAACCCACAACCTTTTGATCTTGAGTGCAATGTCGTAACCCTCTGGTCACGCTGCTCCACCATAACTATGTAAATCAGGATGTATGTAAATCAGTATGGACGATAAGTA
>JAWQUT010000303.1:48945-51445 GCA_033807755.1 Ellobium chinense | reverse complement strand
GAGCGAGTCGTTCTGACATCGGGCCAGTAATGTAACAGCTAAGTAGTTTTACAGTCATATGGGACTATCCCAAATGGATCCCACAGTCTGTGTTTGCTCTCTCTCTCTCTCTCTCTCTCTCTCTCTCTCTCTCTCTCTCTTTCAGAGTTATCCTTCTTAATAGCACCCTTGTGAATTTTCTATGTTCTTACTAGTTTCTTAATCTCTTCCTTATTCACTCACTTTCTACCTTCTTCTGTAACATTTTTACCTCTTCTTTTCAATCCCCAACTTGCTTAAAAGACTCCTTTTTGACTGAGCCGGATTTAAAAAAAAAACAAAAAACAACAAATTAATCATGCAAAATATCATTAAATCCAGTCCAGGTTTCGACAAAGCTTGTCACAATTACAGACCAAAGCGCACACTGGCTTGCCCTTAACTAATATGTCCTGAAGCAAAAATGCACTAGGATATCAGTTTCATTTATAATGAGGTTTTGTAACAGTCTCCTAAGGCAGCAAAGAGGTGTTTTTTGCACATCTCATTTGCGAAATGTTATCTTACAGTGTCCTTTAAAGGGACAGGGGTAGATATTTGCTAAAAGAATTAACAATTTTATTTTTAAAAAAAACAACAACGGTAAATCGCACACATATTCGTACCCCGTGATATTTCTGAGAAAACACTTATAGAATATCGGGAGTTTCGTCCCCTGTATGCCGCCATTAAACGTGCTGCGTGATGTCATAAAGCGAAAAAAAGCTAGCAGACGATTGGGGCGAGGGCATGCTCAAACCGTCTGGACCAATCGTCTGGTAGCCTATCTCGCTTTTTGACGTCATGCACAAGAGTAATGGTGGCGCGCGCAAGGTGACAATCCCGACGTTCCTGCTGCGTTTTCTTAGGAACTGTCTGGCGAAAGGACAAAATATACACGTTGTAAATTCACGGGGGAAAAATGTGGATTGAGGCAAATAACTACCCTTGTCCCTTTAAGGGGAGGAATGGCCCTTTCTCAAGGGTGTAATGTAGATAGCAGAGTGCGCAACTTATCATTATCACTAAAAGTGCATTGAAGTTTACATGTATAATTTCACACCAATGAGCTAAAACGTGCATTTTTCTTTCTTAAAGGTGTTCGCATTATCAGTTGTCAGAGACCCGATTTTGCCAAGTCGCTTGGAAATCTTCGTGCACAGGCTTTTCTAGATTTTTGTCTTGATATAGAATAATAAAGAACTAATAACATACTTTGATGTAGACTATAGTAACTTTGTGTGTCAGGATAGAAAGTCCAGAAATCCCATGCATGTTTCTTTCTTAAAGACGCTCGCAATACCAGTTCTTGAAGTGGGGAGTGAGCAGACTCAAACAGATGCTCATACAAAGTAGGACAAAGGGGAAACTGCTCAAGAAGACAAATGCAGAGAGAAAATGGAATAAGGAACAAAAGTTACCAAGTGCTCCGTTTCCACCTTGTACTACTATCAGTTCTTAGACTTCCGATGTTGCCATGTTTCTTGAAAAACCTTGGTGCACGGGCTCTTCTGGATGTGTATTTGCTACAGATTTATGAGGAATGAACAACACACTTTGAAGCAAAATAAAGTAACACTGAGCCAAGACAGAAGATCCAGAAAAGCCCATGCACGAACATGCAAAGAAGTATCAAAAAGACATAAGTAAAATCTAGTGTCAGCCATCTGGAGTTAGCGCAGTTAATGACAGTTATTCAAAGATCATCACCCCAATGGGAAGAAAATGTGCCATTCAGCACTTCAACATGCACTTTTGCATAGCAGCTCCAATGCATCGCTGGTGATAAGTTGCGCCATTCCGCCTGCAAAATAACCTTTGGGAAAGATCGTGTTGGGTTTTAAAACAACAAGTCCACAGATGTCTTTGGGTGATCCATGCCTGTAAAGCCCAAGTCAATAGCTGTTCTTCTTTGCCGGTCTCGTAATTCGTCCGTCCGTCAGTCCGTCTGTCCATCCAATCATCCATCTATCTTGCAGATCGTCGGCTTGTCCATCTTAAATCCATCTATCCTATCAACCATCCGTCCATCCATCCATCCATCCATCCATCCATCCATCCATCCATCCATCCATCCATCCATTCATAGTCTCTAGATCAGTCTATTCAATCTGCCATATATATCTCTGTCTCCCTCAATCAAATTTAAATCACCTATAAACTGTCTAGCTCCTCTTTTCTTAAAGCCCCGAGTCTATCCCTGTATCCTGTAATTCTTCCGTCCTATGTCTTTTCACCCTTTCATGGGCTTGTATCTCAGTTTACCCGTCCTTGTTTCTGTCCTTCTGTCCAACCGTCAATCTGGCTTCTCTATCACGTGACCGTATGTATTAAATCTCTTAACAATCATCGTCTCAACTCCTATACCAACCCCATCTTTCTCTCCCCCACCCCCTCCAACCGGTCGTCATCGCTCCCTATTACCTGAACGCCTTAAATCTTTAACCATCATCGTCTCCAGCCCCCCTCCCCCTTTCCCCTT
>JAWQUT010000303.1:13666-47280 GCA_033807755.1 Ellobium chinense | reverse complement strand
AGGGGGAGGGAGGGATAGAGGGGGGAGGGATAGATAAGTGAAGGGACAGACAGACAGTCAGATAGGCAGCGAGACAGAAAGAGGGGTTGGAAGACAAAGCGACCGATCGACAGAGAGACAAAGAGGCAGACTGACAGACAGATGGGCTATCATGTGGGCAAGTATAGGAAAAAAAAGAGAAGACAGACAGACAGACAGACAGACAGACAGACAGACAGATAGACTGACAGACAGATAGACAGATAGACAGATAGACAGACAGGCTTAAAGACTTGTATATAGTGTAAACAGTGTCAGAAACGATAGAAGGATTAATTGATTATAGAATGGATACCCGCTGTCACATTATAATAAAAAGTCAAGTTTACACGACTAAAATATGAGGACGAGATCATAGACCGGAAGATAAACTAGTAGATTATTCAGAGTGATCGAGATAAAGTCAGAAAAACAGACACGACTGACGGGCATTGAAAAACAGAGCTAGAATAGAGCTAAAAGCTTGCTTTTTCGAAGTGCTTTCCTCCTCTTTGACCGAAAGTTTTATCCTCTTGAACTGAGATTCAGAACAGCTTTTCTACATTGCAGGGATCAATGTAGAAATTTCAGTTTCAGATGCAGCTCACACCATTCATGCCACTTCAGGGTCATGAAACTGTTTTTCCATGGTGTTCTTCTGTCACACTGGCGAAGAGAAAGAATTTACACGGTGCTAGGTCAGGTAAATATGTGGGAAGAGGCAACAGCTAGACGCCATTCTTTGTACAAAAAAAAGAGAAGTTTTTAACTCTATTCTTTCTATATGATTCCTGAAATATATATTATATAATATGCCTTTATAGAGAAAATAAAAATTTGGGGTGGAAGGGGTAGATGAAGCACAAAACTATGTAGGTAAAATGGTACATTATGCACAGAACGACTGGGAATATAATACGACTACAGTGGAAATCCATGGAAAATAAAAAGAAACCGGAAAAAGTATGGTGCCAATTCATTCCTTTTCAGGGCAAGAAAAAAGTCAGCCGGAAAAAAGTAAGCTTTAGAGTTATAAAGAAGGTTGTTACACTAATGAGCATCAAATCATATTATGACGGTATTATAGAAATTCCTCACACTCAATGTGATTCATTTGTTAAATCTCAAGTAAGGATGGGCAGTTCGATTCAAAAAAAAAAGATAGAGCCGAGCCTATATTTTATCAGACTTGAAGCATCAATTCGAATTTTGAAGATCGACCTCAGGATCGATTCTTATTTCCGATGTTTGAAGTCGCTATCAGTAACAGTAAATCGTGGAGTATGTACCACAGTTATCAACAAAAATTCACTCTGGCAGCTTCAGAGTGTAGCTGGTATTGTTAAATCATGAACAGGGGTGTGTTGAAAGAAATGAGTGCTAAGTGTTTGCTTTGGAATTGGTGAAGATAGTTTCGTTGTTTATAGAAAATATCCGGGACACTGAAGAGAAAACAATGCCCTCTCTACACCGTATCCCTCTTCTAAAGCCAAAGAAAAAAGAATTATTTTAATAGGTTGAAGAGAGAAGGGGAGGGAGAAGAGAATATTGTGTGCACTTTACAAGTATGCGATGTTAGCCCGAGCAGCGATCCTTCGTCCATAGAGCCACTGTATGATACTGCCATCTAGAAAACTCCGAATGGGACAAGCTACAGTTTGACGAAGATCGAGCCAGGATCGATCCTTGCTATCCGAGCTGTGAAGAGATCGAGCCGATTCGACTTATCAAAAAAAAAAAAAAAAAAAGGGGATCGACCCAGCACTCAATCTCAAGAACTCTAATGCGATATAGATTGAATATTCAGCTTGTGGATTTTATTATTTTTTTTTTATACCAGACGTCATGATTTAATAACCAATTCCACAGAAATCAAAGATGGATTATGCCCCGCACCATACGACCCGAGGAAGCCAGACGGACTGTTTACACTTTCGTTTCCTCTCTCTATTTAATTCTTGGTACTTTTACCCATGTGGCATTCATGTATTCAGAATTCATTTTCCAGCTGGTTGACTTTTAACCTCTAGAAGTTTTTTTTTTCTTTCAGCTGACTTTTTTTCAGGAAGCGGGGGATGCACACTACATGTACACTGGCTGGCTCATTTATCATTGTAAGATGTACATGAAATCTATATCTGTTAACTCTGTGCGTACCAGATAACAATATTGTACTTGACCTTTTTTACTTGACTTTTGTATACTTATATCGCAAAAATCCAATTAGATCTACGCACCAAATATTGATGCATTTCTCAGAGGATCTTCGGACTTCTTCTTCTCCTTCTTCTTCTTCTTCTTCTTCTTCTTTTTCTTCTTCTTCTTCAGTGTTCTCTGGTCATGCTGGCAGCCCGCTATGGGCCATGAACTGGGTGGTCAGCTGCAGGTCTGTCCAGTTCCCCCATAGCTTCGACTCACAGTCATCTGCCAATGGCCAGAACCGTTCTCCCTAGTTTTATCATGAAAGGGCAGTCCTGAAAAACTTATTGAAACTGCAGAAATTCTGTTATGATCTAAATTTGACCGTTTAATTTTTTTGCTCACCGGGCTTTATGAGTTATAATAAATATTACAGAAACCCTGAAATATTCTGTAAACCAATGACAGATCATCTCAGTAATGATGTTAACTGTTCATAATAAACAAACATTTAATCATTTTAACAAAGTTGAACATTTTCATCTCAGTTTCGCTTTTCGTGGAATGGGTCTATGGAGTTTGGTTTGTCTGCAGTAGAAGCAGAGAGCTGAGCTGTTATTGCTTATCTTATGGTTACAGACTTCTAATTGGCTGAAAATAACATGTTGTCATAATATATGCTTTAGGAAGAAGGTAAAAGACGGTTTACAAATCCAGGGCCCATTCTCCACAATCTGTCCTGGACAGATTGTGGAGAATGGGCCCTGATTTATTGTGGAGAATGGGCCCTGGATTTGTAAACCTACCTGCGAATTATTTTACATTTTCTCCTGATTTTGTAAACTAAATCTAAAGTTTGGGTCATTCACTTCGGTTTCGGTGTGGTATTCTGTGCTGGGCAATTGTCGTTAAGGAAACTATTTAGCTTGTTTACACCTTTCGATGTGTCGGTTCGTAGTTTGAAAACGAAGTGAAAGACCTATATTTTAAACATCATTTTTAATAAGGTCATTGAATTTTGCAAACAATTAAAGAAGACTTAGAGACTGCGTAATTTCTTGTAAGTGATAGTAGAGAAAACAGTTTATTGGCTCCAAGTGGGAAATCGGATAAGGCTTCTGTAACCTTATGTACGCGCTTGTTCAGCCTGCAGTCTTAAGGCTTTAAAGGTAGTAATCGTGACAAAATCGTGGCACACAAAGTGTTGAAATTTGTAGAGCAGAGAATATGAAATGAGACAGCGGCCATACACAGTTATCGTTATTACAAAACCCATTCCTATGCCAGCAAACGTGTGTATATTCCTCAGTTTTGGTTGATTATTTATTTTATTATATTCCTCTCAATCGTCTCCACCTGAGCATAGAAAAAAAGATTGTGATTGAAGGGACAGGGATAATTGTTTGCGTCACAGCCTAATAAGGCCCCTTTATTTTTTTCATAAACTTTATACCGCATATTCTTTTCCTTTCGTCTGATAGTTTTTTTAAGAAAACACCTCAGGAATATCCGGATTTTCACCCCACGCGCGTCGCCATTACTCGTGCCGTGTGACGTCAAAAAGCGAAATAGGCTAACAAACAAGTGGTAGACTCATTTCCTTTGTCGTATGACGTTAGAACAAATCTTATGCTTGAGCCTTTAATGAGGGGTTCACTGCCAAAAGCAATTTAAAATCCATGTCTTGAGTCCTGTAAACATCACTTCCGTGCATGTTTTATTTATTAAGTGCCCGGTAGATTGATATGCATCATCACCTTCCTCGCAAGATCTGCTCACCAGATATGCCTGTACTTCATCATGTTTACTAGACAAATTTCCCATTTTACGAATGTGATCGATGGATCACAAAATCAAAGAGAGAGAGAGAGAGAGAGAGAGAGAGAGAGAGAGAGAGAGAGAGAGAGAGAAAGGGAGAAAGAGAGAGAGAGAGACACTGAGAGAGACAGACAGACAGACAGACAGACAGGGAGAGATATAGAGAGGGAGAGAATGCATCGTGTTAGAGGTGAACACGCACCAAAACGCACCCAGTAAAACGCCTTTAGTTTAGTTTATTTTATTTATTCTATTTTATTTTATTTACAGACAACCCTTCACAATCAGAGGGGCAGACAGGTCGGGGTGTCCTGTCTGCGCCTATTTACAAATAACATGGTAAACAATCAAATCAAAACAATGAGGCATGTGTGGTCTGGCTTTTAAAAGTGGGATAAAATAACCAGTCAATGATCTAAATTGTATTGACAAGAAAAAAGAAAATAAAGGAAGATCATAGTAAAAATTGAAAAAAAAGACAAGAAAAATATTCAAGTCACACATAACAAACAAAAAAGACTTAACCCTCTAGTGCCCAGCCCTATTTACAATGGCACAAAAAGTCCGAGCTCCAGTTTTTGGATCACTTCTGGATCCACTATGCTGGAAACAAGCATCAAAATGATAATAATAATAATAATAATAATGATGCGGTTTATAAGTCTCATATCCAGGCTAATGCTCGCTCATGCGACTTCACACTACTATGGTGGGGTGATGATCTTGGTTTGCTTTTTCTTTGTTCCACGAAATGTATCAGATCTGATACGCTGGGCACTAGAGGGTTAAGCAGATGTGGAATGAGCGTGACAATATTTTAGATTCACTCATATTTCTCTTATATAAGTCTTGTTCTAAGCCAAGCCTTTTAAAACCTGTTTAAAAAAACAACAACTGACCACAGCGCCTTGCTAGTGTAGAGAGTAAAACGTACTTACCAATTACGTAGTCTACACAAATTGTTCTCATGTAAAAACCAAAACGCCCCCTCATATCTATTACGTCATTATGGTAAAATTCTCAATGTTTGGCAGTCAGAGAAAAGAGAATGACATAGAAAGAACAATGTGATATGCCCAAGGCCCTATCCGTCGAGTGAATATATCGTGTGGGAGTGTGTCTGTGCACAACAATATATTATTATGTGTCTATAAGGGTTTTTGATTCTGTAAAGTGTCTCCAGCTATCTGGGGATAATGCTCTATACACGCATTAACATATAATTATTATATCATTATAATTGAATATTCAGTATATTATTTAATAATAAAGAATTCGGGCTAATGCCTGCTTACACGACTTTACATTATTATTGCCCCAGCAGATTTGATTACTCTAGGACTTTCTCAATTACCTGGAGAGTAAACAATGCCACTGCCATTTACAGGCGCTGACCACTTGCATTCTGACAATATCTTCCACTGCTTGCAGCTAGGTACCTACTTTACAGACGGATGAACTGAGGTAAAGTCCAAGGGCACTTGCAACAGGAATCGAACTTGTCAGGAATCGAACCCACGACCTTTAGATCTTGAGTCCAACGCCGCATCCATTAGGCCACACTGAACCACATATACTTCAGTTCAAATTACCTTGATCTCAAATAAACATGAATAACCATGCAGGAGGTCTGCAGCTCTAAACTCCATTTCAGCCCGTGAGCCAGATGTTGGTAATGTGTAAAGAAATACTTCACCTTTACGACTTTAGAAAAAAAATTACGACTTCTATCGTAATCTTGGTAAAAATCCGTCACGACATTTTGATTCTTCTGCACCAGACTGGCCTCTGTGCAACAATAGTGGGCCGATACCAGAATATTTAAATCCCGCAATACCTAGCCTTTCCATGCTTCGAGTATCGAGATTAGCTATGCTATTTAACTTCTGATACCACAGATTGAGAATTTTGTATCACTTACGATACATTTTGATTTGATATCTTGAGACTTTTGATCTCAGATTAGACAAAGTGTTGCTCTCTATTCATCGAACGTATCGAACTGATGTCAAAACCTCAGAGCTTGAGTTTTGATTATCGATATCAAATTTGCCCGGTATCGAGAGTATGTATTTAAAGCCGCTACTGCTTTCCAATCTTCTACGGAAACCAACTCGTTAAAGCTGCGCTGTCCGATCGTTAACATGGAAGGCGCGCCCTGTCTACAAATGGCGGTTAACACTGCCTTGACTTAGATGGATCTGCTTTCTTATTTCAAATACTAGACGTTTCTGTATCAGTTTTCTGTGTTGGACTGTTCGGAGGGATGATAAAAAAAAAAAAAAAAAGATATGCAAACTGGCTGTATAGGGTTCAGACACCTATAAAAAGGCCAAATCACTCATTTTGTACAATCAATAAAATCGCTAATATATAAAATCCCCCTTTTTCAGGATCCTGCCAGCCAGTGTCAGCGTGTAGACAAATGCAAAATTACCTGTGATCTAAATAGGACATCCAATTTTACAGTTCCAGGTACAATTTGAGCCTTCTGGAATTAAAAAATAAAGTGTGTTAGGCCTATGTATTAGCACATGGTCAAAACAGCCTGATGAAAAATTGGAGACGAAATCAGAATGAATTCGTGGTGACTATTTTTCAAGGAAATTTGTGAAAAATTTTGAGTTTTCTTTTTTTTTTCTGTAAAAGATCAGGCCTAAGAAGGACTTTAACCTCCATGGCTGAAATATCCCGAAATCACAGTGGTAATTGTAGAAGAACACATTTTTCTTATAGGACCGAAAGAAAAAAAAACAAACCGATAGGTGCCAGTAACGTATAGTATGAAAGGATATGCGACGTGTGACCGACTTCAAATTTGTGAAGTGTCTCATCATGCCTCTCTTGTCTTTTTGTACCTCGGGAGGGCCTTTAAATGTTTGCTTGTCTTTTTGTAAAGTCAGACAAGAAGAAGAATCGTCACTTCTTTTAATGAGAATTGCAGGTTTTGGTGTGCAAAACGGCGTGAAAGAAGGAAATTGCCTCAAGAACTGGCAGGGAATAGACATTGGAAGAACGGACAGAAAGGAGAAAGCGAGAGAGAGAGAGAGAGAGAGAGAGAGAGAGAGAGAGAGAGAGAGAGAGACAGAGAGACAGAGAGACAGAGAGAGAGTGAAAGACAGAAACAGAGACAGAGAGAGGGGGTGGGCGACAGACNATCAGTTTTCTGTATTGGACTGTTCGGAGGGATGATAAAAAAAAAAATAGATATGCAAACTGGCTGTATAGGATTCAGACACCTATAAAAAGGCCAAATCACTCATTTTGTACAATCAATAAAATCGCTAAATCCCCCTTTTTCAGGATCCTGCCAGCCAGTGTCAGCGTGTAGACAAATGCAAAATTACCTGTGATCTAAATAGGACATTCAATTTTACAGTTCCAGGTACAATTTGAGCCTTCTGGAATTAAAAAATAAAGTGTGTTAGGCCTATGTATTAGCACATGGTCAAAACAGCCTGATGAAAAATTGGAGACGAAATCAGAATGAATTCGTGGTGACTATTTTTCAAGGAAATTTGTGAAACATTTTGAGGTTTGTTTTTTTTTTCTGTAAAAGATCAGGCCAAAGAAGGACTTTAATCTCCATGGCAGAAATATCCCGAAATCACAGTGGTAGTTGTAGACGAACACATTTTGCTTATAGGGCCGAAAGAAGAAAACGTATAGTGTGAAAGGATTTGTTGGTGTTATTCGGGAGAAAAAAATCAAAGCTTTCCGATATGAGACATGTGACTTAGTTCAAATTTGTGAAGTGTCTCATCATGCCTCTCTTGTCTTTTTATACCTCGGGAGGGCCTTTAAATGTTTGCTTGTCTTTTTGTAAAGTCAGACAAGAAGAAGAATCGTCACTTCTTTTAATGAGAATTGCAGGTTTTGGTGTGCAAAACGGCGTGAAAGAAGGAAATTGCCTCAAGAACTGGCAGGGAATAGACATTGGAAGAACGGACAGAAAGGAGAAAGCNGAGAGAGAGAGAGAGAGAGAGAGAGAGAGAGAGAGAGAAAGAGAAAGAGAGAGAGAGAGAGAGAGAGAGAGTGAAAGACAGAGACAGAGACAGTGAGAGGGGGTGGGCGACAGACAGAGAAGAAGAAATACTCATACGCACAAACAAGCGCAGGGAGAGAGAGAGAGAGAAAGAAAGAGAGAAAGAGAGAAAGAGAGAAAGAGAGAGAGTACTGATTGATACAGACATAAGGGGCCGGTGAGGCAGAGTGGTAAAAAGTGCACGAAGAAACAAAAAAAGACAGCCTAGTAGAGAGACAAGGAGAAAGAGAGACAGAAAAAGAAAACAAGAAAGAGAGAACGAACCAGGAAGCGGAAAACACCAACTAATATTATTATAAAAATTGCCACATGCAACTAAATAATGATCAAAATGATTTATGTATTTATAGGAAATGCTTTGAAAATATTTCCTCCTTGCTCTCTGATCGAAAGCTAATCATATATAACAACAATGTTTTTCTGTTCACTTTTCCATTACGCAACCCTAATGGGCGGACAATAACCTAATAGGATAATGCCTGATAGTTTAACGACACAATGGTTAATACGCATTGCTCAGTTTGTATGATGGAATGTTGTAGGGGCAGGGTGGAGGGCAGTAATATTAGCTCCATGTAAATTGCAAAACAAATTATCCTCATGCAAAATGCCACTCAAGGATGATTGATGGTTGTTATGTTCCGCCCTTTGCTCCACCCCTTTTATCAGTGACAGCTGAGTGGTTTGATTGTGGAAATAACAGACACGTCGTGTGTTCCTGTTGATGGATCCAATGCTGCACAAATGATCCATCTTTGTAATTACATTAAAGTGAAATCACACATTCTTCCCTTTTCAAAGGAATAGTATTACGCATAGAACATTCCCTTTAAATACTGCTAGTGGAAGACCCTAAAGCATAAAACAGCAACACAAAATGTTTAGTTCAAAACAAAGTTATCACTTCAACGATGTATGAGCAAAGATTTATGATGTATTCGTTTTATTTCATCTAAAAACGTAGATCATTTGCTCAGCTGATGACATCAATACGAATACATTTTGTGGGTGCGTGTGTGTATTATAATAATTATTGTGCGCGTGTACCTTTGTGCATATTTGTAGGTGCATATAATTTTCATGTGCCTGTGTGTGTACAATTGTGTGTGAGTTAGTTATTTCTAGATTCACACACTTCTCTGGCACTCGCTTTTGTTATTGTTGTTGTTGGTGTTGGGGGTGGTGGTGGTGGTCTTGATGGTAGTGGTGTTTTTGTTGTTTGCAACCAACAGTGTCTAAGTTAAAGACTGATAAGATTGGTTACTTGTGATTAACACTTGTGCCGAAATTGTGAATGATTTATTTCTATTACTTCGGGCTACAACCAATTTAGAATAAAAAATGTCTTATCACAGTATCCCATGGCAATGCTTCATGCCATAATCTTAAGAGACCTTCAACCGTGACCGAAGGATGATTATGAAACTCCATAATAGTGTCTGAACTACAGGATTGATCGGTTACTTGGAGTGTCAAGTAGCTGCGCACTATTTTTCTGTTTCAGGCTACAAACACTTTAGAATAATAAGAAATGTAAGACTCTGCCTCCTGATGTTTCACCATGTCATTGTCTTAAAAGAGGTTAACCAAAAACTAAAGGATGATTATGAATCACCGTACGATGTTGTGTGCAACCAAGTATAGAATAGACTGATTAGATCAAGACGAATAAGACGAATTGTAAGACAGTGAATTATGATGTATTTCCCTTGCCATTATCTTAAAAGAACTTAACAAAAATTGAACTGTGATTTTAAACTTATGCACGGATTTGGGAAGAACAGACAGGAAGAAGAAAGCTAGACTGAGTATGAGAGAGTGCGAGAGAGAGAGAGAAAGACAGAGACAGAGACAGAGAGAGAGACCGAAGTTACAACACTATTGTGACACAAATGATAATCGCAATTTCTGTGCAATGGCTAACAACATATTTCCAGATGCTGAAGTTTCTATTAACAACTCCTGTTAATCGCACTTTTTGCATGCCCCCTAGAAGCGCCATTGATAGGAGAAGCATTTGTGGGTGCAAAATAATAACGCTAATGACAGGAAATGGCAGCCGTCACAGCCAAAAACATTTACACCTAATTTTCTCACGGAGTACTCGTGTTCATACTATAAAGCAAGCAGAGCTCTGAATGAGAAAAAAAAAATTAAATGTTACCGCCTGATAGTTCAAAAATTCTGACATTTCTCCAGATAGAATTCCAGCAACTTTTCATAAAGATAAACGTAATAGGACACTCCAGCCTTGAGCATATGAGCTGCACCATCGGTCATTAAGGACTAGCACATCTGAAAGTGCCACTAGTGGGAACCAAATTCAAGTACTGACAAGTGAACTGCCTTCATCTGACCAATTTAGACTAGAGAAAATAATAAATATCTATTTTTTTTTTAAATAGAATATTTCGCTCAGGCATTTTTACGACGTTCATCCATGCACTGAGTGGTATCTTATTGCCTGAAGATAATTATGTGCTACTGGTTTTAAATTTGTGCCAGTTCACTCAGTTTTTATTTATTTCCTATTGCATCAACATAACTGCAAAAATTTGATCCACACGTATGCTGTCATGTGCATTTAATTCGACCTATGACCTCACACGGCTTGCAACTACTCTTCACTATCATTCAGTCATGGATCAATACTTTATAGCGTAATGGCACAGGCAGTATGGGATATGTGCCATTAACAGGAGGGTATCCATAAACCAGAGCTGCTTGTTTTCGATATTGTTATGATGTCTGAACCAGTTTACCAATAAGCGAAAATGTAATTAAGCGAATTGCTATTATACTGCTCCGACTATGCTTACCTCAGGCATAATATGCATCACCTTTTAGAATGACAAGATTTGTAGTTTACATGTTCACGCCTCGCAGGCTTTGTAGATCCTCTTTCTCGCCTCTTCAGGCAAATTCAGTTCCACTTTGAACACACAATTTGAAAAGGCAAGTTGGTTTTTTTTTTTGGTTTTCTCAATTTTTTTAAATCGGTAATTGGACCATGAAGTGTATGTAAATGGCATTTTCGACTAGAGGATCTTCTCCAAGGAAGGTAAGAAGATGTATTATTATGAGAACGCAGGCAAATTGTTTTGAGCCTAATTGAAGAGCTTTCTTCTGAAAGTTAGGAACTCCACTTTTGTTATAAAAATGAGGTGGTAGTGTATAAGAAGACGCCTTTCTTTATTAAATAATTAAAATCAGTAACTAGCTTTAACTCTGGCTGCAGGTAGCAAGAGTCTTGAAGTTTCAAAAGAGAAATTGAAAAATTGAAGATGTTTGTGGATCAGTGCATAATGAGAACGTGGGCAAATTGTTTTTAGCTTAATTATTGAAGAGCTCTCTGCTGAAACCCAGTTACTCCACTTTTGTTGAAAAGTTTGTTAGTAGTGTATTCAGGAATGCATTTCTGTATTACATTATTTAAATCACGAATTGGCTTTAAATCTACCTTTCTTCAGGTGTCATTAAGTTTCAAAGAGATATTGAAAAATTGAAATAATGAAGATATTTGTGGACCAGTGCATTTTGGGAACATTGGCAAATTGTTTTTAGCCTAATCATAAGGCTTTCTTCTAAAACTCAAGAACTGCACTTTTGTTGAGAAAATGAGCTGGTGGTTTTTGTAATGGATGCAATTCTTCATTGAATTATTAAAATCAATAATTAGCTGGAAAAGTAAATTTCCTCTAGAGTCATGAAATTTTCAGGCGTTACGTGTTTCATTTGTAATATTATGTATTTACATATATGATGTATCTTGTTTTATGTGTATGTATTATAAATGAGATGTGTAACATTGTATGTCTTGTAAACCCTACTGGGTGAATGGAAGTCCTTTTTTAATTGTTTTGGGTATTTTTTATTTTCAAAATAAATTGAACACGTTTACGTGAACAGCAAATATTATTGCATTATCTCCCTTATTTCAAAACAGTTATGAATGCACATACCGAGCTTTGGAAAAACAAACGCTTTTCAGCAATTGTTTACCCAAGCATTTTTTGACGTAATCCCAGGATTTAGAAATATCTAGCACAAAGAATCATCATAACATTATTGTTTTTTACCTCGCTGAAAATTTTATGATAAATTTGCTCGTTAATAGAAGCTCTTTCCTAGCTCGAGGGTATAGAAATGTGTTGAAAAGGGACCCGTTTTTGTTTTGATTAGGCTTTTCTAGCTGAAAATTATCTGAATGTCTAATGCCTGGTGATAATTTTGTCTTGGGGTGGTCTTTTTTTTTTGACATGTCTTTACTCAGCGAAGTTGATGTATGAAATATTATAAACAATAATGATATTTTAATATTGATATTTATTTTTGAGCTGTACATGTCGGCCATATTGACAAATAATATTGTTGTATATTATAACATATAGGCTGCTTGAAGGAGATAGAGGATTACTTTTTGCCCACGGCACTGCACTGAACACTCGTTGATCCCAGAATTCCAGCAACTTTTCATAAACGTAATAGGACACTCTCGCCTTGAGCATGTGAGCTGCACCATCGGTCATTAAGGACTAGCACATCTGAAAGTACCATTAGTGGAAACCAAATTCGAGTCCTGACAAAAGAAAACAAACTCTCTCGTATTAGTTAATATTCTGCCTTCTTCTGACCAATTTAGACTAAAGAAAATATCTACTTTTTTTAATAAATATTTTGCCGAGGCATTTTTAAGACATTCATTTACGTACTGAGTGGTGTTTTGTAGTCAAAGCATATACGACATTCATCCACGTACTGAATAGTATCTTTTAGCCACACGATAAAATACGGCATTCATCAACGTATTGCATAGTGTCCTTTAGCCAAAGGATATACGACATACGACATTCATCCAAGTACTGAATAGTGTCTTTTAGTCAAGGGATATACGACGTTCATCCACGTATTGAATAGTGTATTTTAGCCAAGGAATTAATATTATATCTCTTACAATAATCTGCCGCATTGTAAGAGATATAATATTAATTCCTATAACATCGCTGTACAGTGATGCATTTGTTGCTATTTCGCCAATCATCGATGATGAACTTACTCGAAAAATTCGAGCCATTTTCTGATAAAAGTAAGGAGGAGGTGGATGCGGGATCGAGAGGCTATGGATACCAACCAACCAACCAACCAACCAACCAACCAACCAACCAACCAACCAACCAATCAAACAAACAAACATCCGACTAGCCAGCCGGTCAACCAACCAACCACCAAGCAAACAACCAAGCAACCAACCAACCGACCAACCAACCAACCGACCAACTTGTGCACGATGAATATATGGAAAACAAAATAACAAGCCACCATCTGACAGGTTTCAGCCCTTTAAGAAACCAAGATCACAGGGAAACGCCGAAAGTGGATACCGACTATAGCACGAGTTGTCCGCCAGCCGGTCAGCTGACACCGGGGCGCTTAATTCAACCGCCGCACCCAGCGTTCTGCGAGGAGATGCACATATATAATTATCTTCGATGCACATATATAATTATCTTCTATTGCCACATTCAAACGTAGCGAGCGAACGGTAGAATATGTTCGCTCGCTGCGTTTGAATGTGGCAATTATTCTATTACAGCATCACAAGGGTTAATGAAGACTTGTACTTTAATGATTTTAGGTTGCCTGTCAAACTGACAGTTTAATTCGTGTTAATGGGACGGTGAAATTCTAGTAAGTGCGATATATCTGTTGTCTTGGTGTGAATGTATCTTACATAACATTAAGTCAGACATGGGGTAAGGGGTTTTGTTGTTGTTGCTGTTGTTGTTTATGTTGTTTATGTTATTGTTGTTGTTGTTGTTGTTGTTGTTGTTGTTGTTGTTGTTGTTGTTAAAGCGTTTAATGGTGATGGTGACATTAAGACGCAGGTGTGCAAATGGGATAGAGATGAACAGGGCAAATTGAGAAACTGATGGACCGACACAGACGTAGGCAGGAGAGCGGGCAGGATATTGAAGGGACACATGGATAGACAGATAGACTGAGGTGCGGACAAGGAAGAAACCCGTGTGGAAAGACAGACGGAGAAAATGATAGGAAGGTAGGCATACCTGTACGGCTGGGTAGACAGATAAACAGAGATATAGACAGTTAGACAGCAAGGCATATTATAAAAAGAGAAAGGCAGGCTTACAGAAAAACAAGACAGACACAGACAGACAGATAGACAACTGGACAGACAGACAGAGAATCACTGCAACAGTCAGGCAGGGAAAAAAATATAAAGTGTTACTCTGACATAGAAGAAAGGTGGGCATACAAAATGACATAAAAATAGGAAAAACATGTGCAGTGAGAGAAGCACAAAGAGAGATCGAGAGAAAGAAAGAGAGAGAGAGAGAGCGAGAGAAAGAGAGAGAGGGGAAAAGTTACATAGACAAGTTATCAAAAGAGAGAAGATATGGGAATATTTTCATTTTTTTGTTAAAATTTTTAATTGGATGTGGCAGACACAAATAAGTCTCTGAGGAGGAAAATTGTAAAAGAAGCGCGCACGCACACACACACACACACATACATACACACACACACACACACACACACACACACACACACACACACACACACACATACAAACACATCACTTGAAAAAACTGAAGAAACACTCCACAAGAAAAGGAAGACAGACGGCATTGAAAATGCAGCAACAGAGAGAAACAGATTGAAGGAATAAAAACCATCATATTAAAGCTCAAAGAGATGGAAATAATTTTAAGCTGAACGCTTCTTAACTGTCAAGGGCGTTAATTTGCAAGCCGCGTTGTACACGCGATAAACCCACAAAGGGGAGAGAAATTCATTTATCCAGGGGGAATCAACTCTCGGTTATCGCACATGAGCCTCATTATTTGCCCCTAGAACGGGTGCCGCTGTTCCATCTTAAAAGGTTGTAACCGCTAATTAAGTCTTCTATATGTATAGCACCCTGACACATTTTGTTCATCGCGTTGATGTATCGGCATTTGGCTGTAATTTGTAAGGTTGTATAAAACAACAAGTCTGGCCTAGTGCTGAGTTGTCGGTTTTTTTTTCCATGTCGTACAGAAGATGGCAGAGGCGAAGTCTGGCCTTTTTGACAGGGTAATCATAGACGACGAGAGATGATGTAGCTCTAGGAAGGCTAACTTATAAACAAGGAAAAAAACAACGTATTAAGGTGTAAAATGGCCAACTGGCAATTCGCCACATGCTCTCTTTTCTGTGTGCCAGATTTTAACAATGTGGGATGTTGATAGACGGTCATGTTTTCGAATTTACAAATATTATATATGTCACAATATTTTCCCCGAAAACTCGTCTTAGACTGTAAAGTATCCTATTTTACAATTATTTTTGATTCGGTTAGTGGTTAACCGCAACAGATGAAGGCCACATAACCATGCATAACTCATAATCAAACGAACGTTTGAATACGCACTACCCTTTGTTCCCCAAATGAAGTCTTCGCTTTTTCTTGGTAGGTCTTTCCATTTTGTGCTTAAGGGCGCCGGATTCTTCTCTATCTCTCTTAACCATAGATATTTGAGAGCTTGTGCCTTAACGATGGGATCTTTTACCATTACATTACTGCATCGGTGCTCAATGCACCCTCAGTAGCGTTCAACAAGCAGAGTTGGAAATATTTTTGACCAAGGTAAGAGATCCATTCGTTAATGCGCAAATTCTCAATAGTTGGTTATGAGTACTACTAGAATCTAAATAGGGGGAAAAAATGAGCATAGGTCTGATTCTGACACTGAACATTTTAAATGGTAACCTGTTGTTATTATTATTATTATCATACAGATCCTTCGCCCCAGATGGATTCTGTTACCTGTAACTGACAGGTTCTTTCGAGAGTTATTTCGCTCGAATATGACCGTCTGGGTGGATATAGAGAATCATTCATTTTTATATGCAACAGGCATTTAAAAAAACCCACTGAGAGAAGGGGAGAGAGGGGGAGGGAAAACGAGAGAGAAAGAGAAAGAGAGAATGAGGGAGAGAAAGAGAGAGAGGGAGAACAAATGATGAAACGGTTGCCAGCAACACACGCACACAGAAATAGAGACTAACCAAATACCAGTATAAACCAGGAAGACGTATTGGCTGGTTGGGAAAAAAAAGAGGAGGGTGGGTATTCAGTAATATACACTCAAAGTTCGTTTATGCAGGTGGATTAAACAAACCATATTTACTACTGAGATGTACTTAATATCGAAGTCCTTTTGCACAATAAAATCACAAAACTATATTGCACCCGTATTTGTAAAATTCGTACTTAATAATGAGGTCAACACGTTACGATACGTCTTACTATCTAGGCAGGAATGCACACATATTAAAGACAGACTTTTACGCCACCTATTGATGAAGAGGTGAGCAAACAAACACACAAACATAATTCGCCGTCTGGATAGAATACTGTCGTAAGTTCTTAAAGACATGTTTGGACTTAAGACGTTATAAGTCTTGGGTGGCGATACGAGGTATTATAGACAAACCTACAGGCAAACGTATATTATGTGCGGGCAGACAAAGAACAGACAGGGAGGGTCAGAGACAGACACATCATCTGGCACACGCAGATAGTAACAGACAGATACGAGGTGGCCATTTAAAAAAAAAAGGATATAAAACTGTTACAGAAATCGCGAGAGAGGGGCAAGTTGTAATGAGCAACACCGGGCTGAATGACAGATGATCGGTAAAAATTTTATAATTAGGTTGCAGGAGCGTGTTCGAGTGATACGGAGGTAAAAATGGTTGGTGTAGAGAGAGGGGTGTTTGAATGTGGAGAGAGGTTGTAGAGAGGTTAGATTGATGGATGGAGGGAGGGAGGGTGGGAGGGAGATAGGGAAGGAGGAGGGTTGGATGGAGGAGAGGACGGACGTGATTAAAACGAGAAAGGATGAGAAAAAGAGAGAGAGTGAAAAAAGAAAAAAGGGCAGGGATTTGAGGTATAAAAAAAATTAAGGGGTCAAGAAAAGGGAGAAAAGAGAGAGAAAGAAAGAGACAGAGAGAGAAAGAGATGATAAAACTATTACTAAACATGCCATAAACAACAAAAGCTGAGACGCCGTCAGACAATACCACCTGAGCCCAGAGGCAGAGCACACATAACGTATACACAAAGACGGCAGAGTGAAACAGAACATAGAGTAGCGATAGTCAAATGTTCGAGATTTCAGATGGTTTGCGAACGTTTCACCGTCGATGTTTAACGCATCATAATTATGTGTGTATGTGTGTGTGTGTGTATGTGTGTGTGTGTGTGTGTGTGTGTGTGTGTGTGTGTGTGTGTGTGTGTGTCTATCTATGTGTGTCTAATATGTAAACATGTGTGTGTATACATGTGTATGTGTGTGGGTGTGTGTGTGTGCGTGTGGGTATGTGTGTGTGTCTTTATTATATATGTCTAATATGTATACACGTGTGTGTGTATGTGTGTGTGTGTGTGTGTGTGTGTGTGTGTGTGTGTGTGTGTGTGTGTGTGTGTGTGTATCTATGTGTGTCTAATATGTATACATGTGTGTGTGTATGTGTATGTGTCTATCTGTCTGTATATGTGTGCGTGTGTGTGTGTGTGTCTGTCTGTATATATGTGTGTGTATGTCTCTGTCTGTGTGTGTATATATTTTATGTGTGAGTGTGTGTGCGTGTGTATGTGTGTGTTTGTGTGTGTGTGTGTGAGTGTGTGTGTGTGTGTGTTTGTTTGTGTATGTGTGTCTATGTCTGCGTGTATATATGTGTGTGCTTGTCTGTCTGTGTGTATGTGTGTATGTCTGTGTGTGTGTGTATATGCATTTTATGTGTGAGTGTGTGTGTGTGTGTGTGTGTGTGTGTGTGTGTGTGTGTGTGTGTGTGTGTGTGTGTGTGTGCGCGCGCGCAGGTGCGCGCGTGCTGTTTAGATAGGAGCCTACAAATTTCTTTCAGCCTCAAGGACGGTGTGCCACTTGTAAAGAGTTTTCCCTACGGTAAGGTAAAATTGTAAGTGGTTGAAAAGACCAAATAGTGTCAACTGTAAGCTAAAGTAAATAAAACGCCTGATTTTCTTATTTTCAACAATAAAATTATATGCATGACTTTTTTTTTTCATCTAAACTAGCTTCAATATCGTGCATAGGGAAAAGCAAAAAAAAAAAAGACAACAAATCACTCTCGCTGTAGGTGAAAAAAAATCACATAACCAGAGTGGCAACACGGGTAAAGGACTTCAACCGGCTCATTATTAGAGTGAAACTGGATGCCAGCTTATCCAATTTGTCATCTCTGGGCAACCTTTAAACCATTATTTAATTTTCTGTGACCTCTCCTACCTGTACTGAGAACTCAATTTACTTGGTTAGAACTTTTTGTTTAAGTAATGACATTAATGACAGTGTGAAAAGGAAAAAGACATCAAAAGGTCTTTTTGATAGGCACGAGCCGAACCGGTTCCAGAAGTAATCACGGGTGATAGTATTCAGTGTTTCATATTCACGGGTACCGGGTTCTCGTCAACTCGATTACCTGACTACGCTAGAGGCTCCCACTTTTCAGTTACCAGCACTCAAGCAGCTGTGTCCGGGAAAATAGTCACTCATCAAGACTAGTAACAGCGTGGCCAGAGACTATTTTTTCTTGCCAGGAGACAGGTATATAGAATGGTGCATGGTGCATCCGTAACACTGTTTACCTAATAAANCACACACACACACACACACACACACACACACACACATACACACACACACACACACACACACACACACACACACACACACATACACACACACAGAGAAAAAAGAAAGAGAGAGAGATGCGTGGCATGGAAACAAAAATTTGTAGTGTGATTAAAAAGAGAAAGGATGAGAAGAAGAGAGAGAGTGAAAAAAGAAAAAAGGGCAGGGATTTGAGGTATACAAAAAATTAAGGGGTCAAGAATAGGGAGAAAAGAGAGAGAGAAAGAAAGAGACAGAGAGAGAGAGCGATGATATAACTATTACTAAAGATGCCATAAACAACAAAAGCTGAGACGCCGTCAGACAATACCACCTGAGCCCAGAGGCAGAGCACACATAACTTATACACAAAGACGGCATAGAGAAACAGAACTTAGAGTAGGGATAGTCAAATCTTCGAGATTTCAGATGGTTTGCGAACGTTTCACCGTCGATGTTTAACGCATCATATGTGTGTATGTGTGTGTGTGTGTGTATGTATGTGTGTGTGTGTGTGTGCGTGTGTGTGTGTGTGTGTGTGTGTGTGTGTGTGTGTGTCTATCTATGTGTGTCTAATATGTAAACATGTGTGTGTATATATGTGTATGTGTGTGTGTGTGCGTGTGTGTATGTGTGTGTGTCTTTATTTATTATGTATGTCTAATATGTATACACGTGTGTGTGTATGTGTGTGTGTGTGTGTGTGTGTGTGTATCTATGTGTGTCTAATATGTATACATGTGCGTGTGTATGTGTGTGTGTCTGTCTGTCTGTGTGCGTGTGTGTGTGTGTGTCTGTCTGTATATATGTGTGTGTATGTCTCTGTCTGTGTGTGTATATATTTTATGTGTGAGTGTGTGTGCGTATGTATGTGTGTGCTTGTCTGTCTGTGTGTATGTGTGTGTATGTCCGTGTGTGTGTGTATATGCATTTTATGTGTGAGTGTGTGTGCGTGTGTGTATGTGTGTGTGTGTGTGTGTATGTGTGTGTGTGTGTTTGTGTGTGTGTGTGTGTATGTATGTGTATGTGTGTGCGTGCTCGCGCAGGTGCGCGCGTGCTGTTTTTAGATAGGAGCCTACAAATTTCTTTCAGCCTCAAGGACGGTGTACCACTTGTAAAGAGTTTTCCCTACGGTAAGGTAAAATTGTAAGTGGTTGAAAAGAACAAATAGTGTCAACTGTAAGCTTAAGTAAATGAAACGCCTGATTTTCTTATTTTCAACAATAAAATTATATGCATGACTTTTTTTTTTTTCATCTAAACTAGCTTCATTATCGTGCATAGGGAAAAGCAAAAAAAAAAAAGACAACAAATCACCCTCGCTGTAGGTGACAAAAAAATCACATAACCAGAGTGGCAACACGGCTAAAGGACTTCAACCGGCTCATTATTAGAGTGAAACTGGATGCCAGCTTATCCAATTTGTCATCTCATGGCAACCTTTAAACCATTATTTAATTTTCTGTGACCTCTCCTACCTGTACTGACAACTCAATTTACTTGGTTAGAACTTTTTGTTTAAGTAATGACATTAATGACAGTGTGAAAAGGAAAAAGACATCAAAAGGTCTTTTTGATAGGCTTGTGACCAAACCCAGTTCCAGAAGTAATCACGGGTGATAGTATTCAGTGTTTCATATTCACGGGTACCGGGTTCTCGTCAGCTCGATTACCTGACTACGCTAGAGGCTCCCCTTTTCAGTTACCAGCACTCAAGCAGCTGTCTCCGGGAAAATAGTCACTTATCAAGACTAGTAACAGCATGGCCAAAGACTGTTTCTTCTTGCCAGGAAGCAGGTGTATAGACTGGTGCATCGTGCATCCGTAACACTGTTTACCTAATAAACAATGTATTATGGATATGTTCACTTTGTGTAAGTGTATGTAAAAACACACCCTATTGTTTCAGGCTTGATAAGACATACAGTCATGCTAATTTCACATTCGCGCAAGGTCATTTTGGAATGATCTGAGTCGTTTATAATCTGTTCTCTTCCTTTTATCTTCTTTATCCTATCAAAACAAATGCAGAGTTTTTGATACGTCATTTTATCTCAAGTCTACGAGCCAAACCACATCGATCTCATAGCTTTACTTTGAGCAGCGGTTGAGAGCACTAACGTTCTCAAAAGCTCAAAACAAACAAACAAACAAAAAAAAACAGCTTAGAGGTTTGTGACACCTATTAGAGACGCAAATCACTCATTGTGTACAACCCAATTAATCCGCTAATACATGAAGTCCCTCTTTTTTGGGGCCCTGCCAGCCAGTGTCAGAGTGTAGAAATGTATGAAATGACATGTGATCTAAATTTATAGAGCATCCAATTGTAAAGTTTCAGGTACACTTTGAGCTTTCTAGATTAAAAAAATAAATAAATAAAATGTGTAGGCCTATGTATTTGCACGCGGTGAAAACCAACCAAATGAAAAATTGGGGACCAAATCAGAATTTGAGGTGACCTTTTTGAAAAGATATTTATGAAATATTTTGGGCGTTGACCCCCCCCNACCCCCCCCCCCCCTCTTTTTTTTTCTTCCCGTTAAAAGATCGGACAAAGGAAGTACTTTAACCTCCATGGATGAAATTTCTCGAAATCACAGTTGTATATGTAGAATAACACAAAATGTTAATAGGGCCAAAAGAAGAAAAAACAACAGGTACCAAAGACTTAGACGAATGTATAATGAGCGTGACGAAAATTATTTTATCCGTTGCTCTTGTGGTGAGTAAAGGATGAGATGATTACTTGTACCCGGTGTCTGTCAGAAATACTCATGGTGTGGGAAATGAATAGTACTCGGGTAAATGATTACGTTTGATCAACCCTATTATTTGATTAGGACCATTTGTTTTATATAATATAAGGTGAGGGTTGTTGACCTGTCAGCAACATTTTATCACTGTCAGTATAGAGACAATATGATTAGGTCTCTGTCATTTAATTAATGTACGGTGATGGTACTTTCTAGCCCGAGTAATGGTGTTGATGTAATTATAGTGTTTTTGTCATACACTTTGTAAATCAATACTTTCTTGTCCAACAAGTTTAATGGACGGGTTTAATCATTAAAAACACAGAACACAGCTGCTATGTACACGCGGATAAACAACCACGAAAGACGTCGGTTTTAGCAGATGGCGTGACTAAATAGAAAAAAAAAATTTAATTTTATGACTAATATTTCAAAACCTGATCGTTAGATTAACCTTAAGATCTGATTATACTAAAAGGTATTTACAAAAGTCTTTCTTTCCATATTTACCAATTCTCATTTTCTCTATATTATACATATTTTCTTCGTCTTCCACTTGGTCTTTCATATCAACTCATGCTCATCCATCTCACTGGAACTTCTGCATTTCACGTTCTACGACATTATTGTCAATGTCGTTGTCATCATCTGAGCAGAACTGAAAGAAAGTGAGAAATACAAAGAAAGTTACTTTACCATCTCCCATCCGACCTTCCAGGAGTACAATTTCTTTGCTTCCACTCATTAGCCAGTGGAGAAGTGGGTAATGCTAGGATGTTAGTTATAAAATCTGGAAGTAGGAGCTCAGTAACAATAGCAGCCACCACCTGCGATTTCAAGTTTGTTTGTGGAACTTTATTTCAACGGCCGTGTGTTGGAGAAAGATGGAGCAAGATTCAACCGTAGTATGCATGCTAATGAATGAAGCGACGACATTAACACAGCAAACACTACTTGCAAGTCAGCGCACTCTTTTCTAGTTCTTCCGCATCAGTTGCAGCCATCTTGATTTGCTTAGAAACTCACACGTCCTTTGCTTAGATTCACTGAGGGGCTGCTCCACTTAACAAAAGAAACGCTCATTTCGTTTCACCTGTTAGGACCAAACAAACGCAGCCCAGATGAAATTTCGTCCTTGTATATACATTTTCCTTCATTATTCTGGACCTCTTCAAGAAAATGACGGCAACAACCATCATCTTTTATAGAACAATGACGGTTTCCTGCAACGTGTATAACATCATCGGTTTCGCTGCTTCCATTTCGGAAATGAATGCGTTTTGTTTAAAGGAAACGAAATATCGGTCAAAAATCAGGGAACATTTCATTTCTTTTCAAGTTCCCTTTCTTCTTTACAAAAATCGTGTACTAAAATAGTGAAGTTGTTGAATTCATTGTAACTGAGATCTAAGAATGCTTTTCTCAAACGATGAGTTTCCTCATTAAGAGTTTTTCTCTAATAGTGCTGAAACAAAAGATAGTTGTTTTTAGTAACATGGGACTATCCTTGTCAAAACCAGAAACATTATTACCAGAATTACTATTACATTGGTTTTCTGGGTTAGTTCAATAGTGAACTGGTAGATTACAATAGCTAAAAGATTAGTGTGGATTTACCATATTCAAGCTTGCAGTATAATAACGCTTTCCTAAAACGATGAAAAGTTACTTTCCAAAACACAAAAAAATCTAGATCCATCTATTTATGTTCATTGAAAGGGATAGGCAAGATGAAAACATCCCACACAAAAAAAAAAAAAAAAAAAATCAGAACAAAAGTCTCACAGTAGTCATTATTTTATATTGGGGAGTAGTTATACTGGGGAGTGGTTATACTGGGGAGTGGTTACACTAGGGAGTAGTTATACTGGGGAATTAATATACTATGTTGTTATATTGGTTTCTCATGGTGAGTCATCAAGAAGTTCTGTAACACAGCATAAACTTCACAGTAGGTTGCGTAGATAACAGAGTAGTGTATTAGGAAACTCTCTTACTAGAAGAGGGAGGCAACTCAAAATCTTCAGAGGAAGATGCCACTTTCTAGTACGTGTTTCGGTGCTTTTGGCTTCCTGACACTCGGGTCTGGGCCATAGATTACTTGGGTCATGACCAGTTCAAACTGTAGGATAGTAATATTTTCCCTAAAATGAAGAATTTTGTCTTTCAACGATGTTAACACCTGATCATTATTTGTTCCCTCAAAAGAATAGGTTGGTCAGTAAGATGAAGCTGCCCCTATCAAATTCAGGAGAAATGTTTTATTGAAATCATCACCATTACAGCGCGCAGTTCCTGTTCTGCCATACCGATCTCCTTGGGCCAATCACGATACATTTTGCTTGACAATATACATGCCATATACTGATCTTACATAAGGCAAGGTAAAAAAAACTTACAAATCTTAAGACGAAACCTCATAAAATTCATTTTCCACCTAGTTCTAAGAAAGCTTTGCCGTTTCACGCAACAAGACAGTGTACTCCAAATGAAGCCAAATTTTCCATTTGACATCTTGTCATAAAATCTAATATTCTCCTTCTTTTTCCAATAAGGTTATTTTCGTATGGCCTCTATGGTTTTCAAAATAGTCAGTCCAGCCCATGCACCATTTATTAATTTATAAAGAGTGGCGAAATCCGAAAGTTTTGTGTGTCTCTTTGTCGCAAAAGGCAGTGAAAGGGCAGAGCTACTCACATTTTTGTGCGTTCCTTATGAGAACAAAGATCACATATCAGTTGTTCTTTTTTTAACACCACTGTTGTCCCAGCTTTGCGTTGGATCGTTACGATTTCAACCCATTCTGGACATAACTCAAATCTGACACACAGTCGAATACGTTTTCATAATGGTTTGCTTTGGATTTAGTAGTATGAGTACTGCAGATCAATTTCAATCTCGTATCTCCAGTACTAATGAAATCAAAATGTATTCAGAGATGAAAGATCACGAAAGATGAAAGTACTTTTTTATTTTATACATATAAGCTATGTGATAGTTGTTTTCAAGGATTATTGAATACCCTATATGACAAGAAAGTAACCTAAATCTTATGTCATGCTACAGGGCTCTATTTGGAGACAAAGGTGATTCTACTTTTCTGATGATATTTTCTTGCAAAGCGGAGGGAACTTACTGTGTCGCACAAGAGCCTGGAAACTAAAGTGCAAGGTTCGAAAATATGCAGTGGAGAGTAGCGATACTTCGTGGATATCTGGCAACTGCCATCCATAAGAGATTGCAGATTGTCGATATAATGCAGCTGTTCTTAATCTCGTATCCAGGCTACATCGTGGTTTACAGGATTGTTTCACAGCTGCGACAAAACATAGATTAAAAACAAAGGTAAATGATATTTAATGTAATGTTCAAAGTTTACAAAGATCACACCACCACCTTTAATAACAAACACATCTGATATGTTCCACAAAGATACGTTTCATCTCTACAATACCAAAGATTGCATCTATGACCCTTCTTTCCTAGTTGCTGTTGTTTATCCCCAGTTTGTTTCACAAAACTTCAAAACCAAATGTGTTTGAAGTCTCTGTTGTCGCTTGTAGGTTTTCTGATTTTCAATGACATGCGGTCCCATATCTATATCTGTCCTTAATGGCTTTTTGTAGTACTATGGGGCGTCCATTAGTGTTTCTTTCATGTACATACATGAAAACAGTAGGAGTTCATAGATAATGTGTCTTTGATGTTGGTGAGTACTGAACGTCCAGAATACAGTTCACCAATGATAATAGTGTTTTCTCACTATTTGAGCAATGGTGACAGCTGGATCCAGGGGTATCGGGGGTATAGTGGACATCAGAGGGAACTTTGTGTAGTCTAGCATAGGAGATTCCCCTTCTCTAATATATCTGTATTAAAAGAATGGACCGTAGGGTTGGCACGCTGCTTTCGAAAGCGCTAAACTCGGAAACCGCTGTGCCTAACATTCGGTCGAAACCATTAATCTGCATGAAATTCGATAGAAGATGTTTGGCATCAGTGTCTGTTAACGGAAGGTGCAAAATTCCATTAATGATGTATTGGGCAAGTTTGTGCCGTTTCTCACGATTCGTCATTTTTATTGATTAGGTTAAAATTCGAATTCTGTTCTCCATTCATTGATGACGCCATGCAATGTGAAGCCGCTAAGTGCCATATTAGCGGGAAAACCCGTAAATGTGTTCATCCAGCCATGTCTCATTTACTGCGCGGGAGTGCATACTGGTTCACTTCATTGCTACAGCATCACAATGATAATGTACGGATCTGCACGTAGTAGTCAATCTTATTCAATCTTAATTTAAATAGTCATCTAATTTCCCATACAAAGAATGAGTGTCCATGTTACTAATTATTATCAGTTAGAACGAACACAATCATGTTTGTCATAGACAGCTTCCTCCGAATGTTTCGTTATGGCTTATAACGTAGTGGGCAGCTTCTTATCTTCACTCTTTTGGATAAATCCGTGTCTTTTGAAGCCTGTACTTACGAAGAGCTCATTACATTTATCCTCTCTATAAGGCCTACCATTTCATCCAGTATATCTGACCAACCCTTTGAATTCTTTTTTTAAACTGTAAGATAAAGTATCTCAAAGGAATATCGATTTTTTCTACATCTAACAAAGTTCTGTAGTAGATTCACATTATAGTTATTTCAAATGTTGAGTCTCTCTGTTGTATCAGGTGTCTCTAATAAATATTGTGTCCATCTACATTTAACATAGGCATCTTATGGTGTCTTTGTCATAAATTTGTGCAGGTCCCTCCGACTAAAGTTGTGCATGTATAAATTTCACTTTGGCATCTCTAACGTATATTGGGTGCATCTGCATTGAACATTGATCTAGATACATCTGACTTACGGTGGATCTGTATACATTTGACGTGTCATGTATCTCTGACTGTTTGGTCAGTCCAAATTTAACCCAGGTATTATTGATAATACTGGGTCTGTCTACTACATAGGTACTTGAAGATAGCGTGGAACGCTAGAACTGTTCAAAATTTAACAAGGAAGGACTTGCACGGACTTCTTTCGGTTCAATCCACATGGAATGAAGAGAGATTTATAGGTATCTCTGAAGTTCTTGTTCATGCCCACATAGACAACAAAGTTCACAGAACTGTTGATGCAGACACAGATATCAAGCACCTGGTAGATTACGCTGACCAAGTCTGACTGAGTGTCTTGCAGTAAGGCGAAAGAGAATAGTTGTGGGAGGTACGTATTCAGCGATCTGACCCCACATGTGATGACGTAGACAACACACACGGCCAAAAGCATCTTCGTGGTTCGATTGGATGACACCACTTTTGCATTTGCTGTTGTTATCTTCTTTCTTTGGCTTGACGCTATTCTGACTCTAACCGAGATGACGATACATCCGATTAGTGTAAACAAAGGTGGGATTTTCAACAGCATGTAGTCGCCGATTAATTCAAAAGCGTGCACAGCATATAAGTCTTTGGTATACAGAGCTGAGCTCCCTATAATGCCAACGGATATATTGTGATTAGTGTCAAATGTGTAGTTGAAGGTAAACCAAAAGGACATGTAAATGACAAGCGTGTACCAAAACGCGTAGAAAAATCCAACGGTGCACCAAGTTCTGGCCGGAGTGATGATGAGATGGAATTTGAGGGGCAGGAACACAGCGACCAGTCTTTCAATAGTAATCAGCATCGGTATCGTAAGAGAAATAGCATACATACCATTGTCTAAATTTCTGAACACTTGGTAGAAAATGAAAAGAGCAAAAGAGGCATCTTTGGTATATTCCCAAGCGTTTTCAAGGCCTACGACTTCGTACAAAATCTTGGGCACGCTGTTGGTAGCGATAAGATAGCCGAGATCCGCAAAAGCCAAGCAGATCAAGAGGATGTTAGAGCACTTCCGGAGGCCATGTTTTTTAATGATAATGATGCTAAAAATATTCCCTGTTATTCCGAAGATTGATATAACAGGTGTGACTCAGTAGATCAAAATTAGCGTGACGTATGAAATCACTTCGTGTAACATAATTAGGCTTGTGTGTGAAGTATATGCCTCGTCAATGCATTTATTCTCAGATAATGTTATATTTTCCACACTGCTATTATCTGCACGACTCATGGCTAGTCGGTGCCTTGATAAGCTTGAAACGAAAACTGACTTGAAATATTTTACAGCTTGAAGTTTGAATATTTCATTGATGTAGACTTGAATGGCCTTCGTTCTCTGATTCCTTCGTCGGCGCAGGCTGTAAGAATCAAACGTTCTAGATTTAGAAAAATCCATTCCGGCCTGGTGCCAGACCTTTAAATATTTTCATTTTTTATATGCTTACTATTATTCTGGTGATTCTAACATCCTGGACGCACCTACAAGTGTAGTGATTTTCAAGCTGTTCTAGAGGAGTAATCGTGTCTCACATCTTCGTATTATTTCTCTTTCGCCTTGTAATGAAAATCAGTTGTTCATATTGGTCCTCTACTGTATGTGCTGTCCGGTATTACAATTCACTTCTATTTCGAGGCTTTTGTTGTTGTTGTTGTTGTTAATGAATAGCAGGAATGGATACTCTTTATTTTAAACAATACACACTGCCTAGATTCTGTTCTGTAGGTAGTTTAATACGATACTCTTCCAACCGATACACCGATCGCGAGCATCCCAGTCACCACAGAAATAATGGATAATTTCTATGCTAATAGAAAGCTTGCGCATTATAGTATCTTTTAACACATTAAGGTTTACAATCTTAGTAGCGTTTAACATGCAGAATTGTTATAATTCTTACAATGGAAAAAGGATCCCCGTCGTTAATGCGCAAGTTCTCATATGACGCTCAGTATTACACGTCTTGTTCTTAGCTATGACAGATCTGTTGTGAAAGGCTGTCAGCTTTGTTTGAGCTATAGATGTGCATGTAGATCGACGTTCATTGTACATCTTAGCTTTTTACTGACACATCGTTATTTTATGTGGCTTTTTAAAAAATTTAACGCATTTGAAGCGTTTTGGCAGAAATTGTAACTCCTTTCTTAAAATCATACATTATTATTACATGTATTATTATTATTATCATCATTATTAATCGCCGTGCACAACCTCAATACATGGTATGAATCCTCTACTCAACATAAAGATATAAGGAGCCAGTAATTGACATGTGACTCAGTTAGTTGTTAAATTTCTGATCATGTAACACATGAACAAAGAAATGATGACTCAGACCATTTATTTGCAAACGACAAAAGAGTGTCTAGTATTTTGTGGTTACAAGGATTCGATTTCCGCAGTGTAAAGATTCAATTTGTATGTATCAGCACATTATGGAAATATTAGTGATATTCCAGCGTCACTTTTTCACTCTTGATAATGAGAAAAAAGTTAACAAAATGAGAGTCAAATTTCGTTGTTTCGAAAACTTTGATCGTGAGCCTGCGTTAATTAAAAACACACATCGGCATAATGGCAGTCAATTAGTCGCGATACAAGACAAAGATAAACGCTAGGGCAGATTATATCTGTCATGGCTGTTAAACAACTCACTCCATTAACCCTGTTCCTGCCGTGTGTTTTCACTGACGATTCCTTATCAACTCGTTCTCATGAATTACGATGATATAGAGGACGTGAAAGTTCTGTGTTATAGTTAGCTATTTGAGAGCTTTCGCATTAGCAACAGGATCTTTTACCATCGTAAAAATTACATTACTGCATCGCTGTTGAATGTACTCTTAGTAGGCATGGCTTCTCCATAGTAAATACTCATCAGCACAGCAGTGGCGTCCTCATTTCCATTTTCAAATTATTCGGACCGTTAGCTTTTCAGAGATCGTTGGCAGAAACGTCATGATAAAAGTTCAGATATTGTTGGCAGAAACGTCATGATCAAAGTTTTTATAGCCTCATAATTTGAGGACTTGGTCGCGTCTTAAGCACAAGATATGTCTTTGCACTGATTTCACGGCCCCGTGCTGTCTCTATCAATCTTTTTTGTTCGTCCTCTTTGACGTGTATATTCTTCATACGAGGTGCGATCCAAAAGTCTCCAGACTATGTCTATAAAAGCTGGTAGACCTTCTCTGGGTGTTGTATTTGTTCATCACCATTGAAGAAATCCGAACGAGAGTCATGGCAGTGATTCTTCCCGTTCTATCTATCTCTTTTTTTTTTCAGACATTCTCTCCTTCCTTATCGTTAACTCATTCTGTTCTATTCATTATCCACTTCTCTCTCTCTCTCTCTCTCTCTCTCTCTCTCTCTCTCTCTCTCTCTATTCATCCCCCCTTACCCCCCTCTCCTACTCTCTCCTTCCATCACTCCAACCCTTTCTCATTTAATAATTCTGCACCCACTCTCACGCTTTTCTCCTACTCTTCCTTTCGTTCTCGCCGTTATTCTTTTCTTTCCTCTCCTTCTCTTTTTATCCTTTCACCCTTCGCTTTCTCCCGTCCTCTCTCTCTCTCTCTCTCTCTCTCCTCACTCTCTCCCTGTGTCATGTCTTCGTCTCCTTTCTCTCATTCTCTCGCCCCATACTTGTCCACTAATTCACATTAGTGTTCATTAGTATAGTACTCCTCGCTCCCTATAACGGACCATTGCCCATAGCCGTCCTGCAGAACCGAAACTTATTGTCCGTAAGTGATTGACCGTCTTGCAACGCCAGCTAACGTATTTCGCCTGTTGCATATATGCATGAGAGGCCGCTGCTTTTAAACTGAGACGGTACCCAATAGGCCTGGGCAAAGACTCGGTTCTTGGTTAACCGGATAAACGGGTGCACCCATTTCTAAAAGTCCGGTTAACCGCTCCTTTGAAAATAATCGTGTTTCAGGTGATTCGTTAACATCCTTAACTCCGTCTATGAATCAGTTCTCAAAGAAGAGCCGGTGTGACATGTAAAAATGTACCATTAATAATTATCCGTAGGTAATCCTTGCCTTGCATTTTCTGAAAATTAGAAATGTTTCATTCATCTGTTTATAGTTGTGACAATGTGGTATATTGATGTCAGGAGTCTGAGATGGGTCTAATTTCTGTAAACCAGGAAACTGATACAGGCCCATAATCCTCATTAGACTTGCAAATGGCGATATGGAGGGGAGGGGGAGGGAAGGAAGTGAGTGGAACATCAGTTCGCGTTCTGAAAACTGGATACAATTTAGAAATATTTGTTTGCAGTCTACAAATTAGATACTGTCTAGAAACAGAGTCCGAAAATGGTTGTTACAAACGAGTTTAGAAAGAACGGTTATGATGGTTCGGATTTTGAACGCACTATTCGAATAACCGGTTTTCGACCCGTGTGCGGTTAACCCGTTATTTTATCCGGATTTCGCACGGACCTAGAGCACACATAAATCAGTTACTGAAGTGGCGTACAGATCTTTGAATGGGGACTGGTGAGTAGTAAGTAATCAAGGCGAAGAAGTTAAATGAAAGCAGTGTGGAACAGCGCATGTGTGTGTGTGTGTAAGTGCGTATGTTTGTGCGTGTGGGTGGTTCTGTGTTCGTGTATATGGGTGGGTGGGGTGTGTTCGTGCGTGCGTGTGTGTGTGTGTGTGTGTGTGTGTGTGTGTGTGTGTGTGTGCGTGCGCGTGCGTGTGCGTGCGTTAATAAAAACAACAAAAGAGAGAGACAGGAACAGAAACAGACAGACTCAGTGAAAGCCCGCAAGGAAAGAGTTGGACCTACATGTGGCGCTAGTAATATTAATGAGTGAGGAAAAAAGAACGAGACAATAACATTACCACTTTCTATGGAGTAGACCAGACAACTTTAAATGGGTTGTGTCCCCAGCACTGACAACAGTGGGCTAATTCACTTGCGTCTGTAGACAGAAGGTCAGCCGGCCTAATGCGCATGTGCGGAAACTGCAATCAGCTGTGTTTTGGCCTACATTGGAAAACGGGTCAGACATAAAATATCAAAAGAATAAGATAGACAGCGCGTAATAAATTTTGGGTCAGCTGTGAATATAGGCTAAACCTCAGCAATTGCCGACAAATGTGGGATTATGGATCAGTTTGATTATGTGCAACAAGACTGGACACTTAGAAATCGAATAACCTGATAATTTAGAGATGTAGACTAGACTAGTCTACGCTACCGGTAACCTACACTCACACGGCCTCGCTCGAGATCATGTAAACACAGCTGATTGCTTTTTCCGCACATGCGCAATAGGCCGGCTGACCTTCTGTCTGCAGACGCAAGTGGCTAATTTTTATTTTTTTTTTATATCCCGAAACAACGAGAGAGACTGAGAAAGAGAGAAAGAGAGAGAGAAAGGGAGAGAGAGAGAAGAGAGAGANGCGGAGACAGAGAGGGAAATTAGGACGGCAGGTTAGCGGGGAGAATGCAGGCTTTACTGAACTGGTAACAAACCGCCATCTATCAGGACAAGCTTCTGCTGTGAAGAATGAGATCATGAGGATATCAAAGAAGGAGCTACAATGAGCAATGAAGGTTAATACCAATGCATGTTGATTATGATTATAAAATCATACGGGGTAGCGTCCCTTGGATCAGTATCTGGTCAAATCATAAGTCTGACTCTATTTGTAGGCTTAATGAAATCTCCCTTGTATTAGACCCTGCCAGCCAATGTCTCGATGTAAACGTATCTCAGAAAAGTCCTGCACTCTAGAGACATCAGCTATTTAAAATTTTAGGCATGTGAATCTTACTTCAAGAAAAAATTAACTTTTTTTTTTCAATGTGCACCTTGTTTTCCGAATAAAAAAAATCTGGAATCAAGAAATTATCACTTAAAGTTTCAAAACAGTTTGAATAAAAAAAAAAACAATTGGGGACCAGTAATGAAAGGGAGGTTTGTGTTTTAGAAAGCAGTTTGTGAAAAGTTTTGGGCGATGACATTCATTTCTCTGCATACTAAATACCAGGCAATGGAAGTACTTTAACCTGCATGAGGAGAAAAAAATCTTAAATCACTGACGAATTATATTTGATTGGTTTCTATTAAAAAAAAGAAAACAAATTATTAAAAAAAACAAAAAACAACTCCTAAACTCAAAGAGTGAAAGAAGGATACGCAAAAAGCACCGAACACATCATTCGGGATAATGATTTCAAGGGAAGTAATTTCAATTTGTGAACAGGCATTCATGTGTTGTTTCCCTTTATAATCAAGACTGGTGTATCAAAACGTATACACCGCCATTTTTACAGCGTGAAATGTCCAACTGCGTTGGGCGGTTATAGACAGAACAAGAATTCAGGGAGAGTATTAAACTCAATCACAAATTAACCAAATAACCGCAATGCCACAATCTTCCTCTTTTCCACCGTTGGTCGGTAATGGAATCTCGTTCGTATAATATTTTGCCTAAACATAATTATTATTTTTATTTTTCACGAATGGATAACCTACCCGTGTAATACTGATGTGGTTTGTTCACTGGCAGAAGATTTTGATTTTAATACATGATAGTAACTGCGGTTGCGAACGAATTATTCACGGAGATGAGATCAGGGTATGACTGTTTGACCTGTACCCGACTTTTAAAAAAAATGACTGCTACGACGGTACGCCGTTTGTATTGGTAATTTACCTCCTCTCCCCACCCCTTTCCAACCATAAGTGACTTCCAACAGCCAAATACATAGTAACTATCGGGTCCGCATCAACATTATTCGGAGCAATGAGGCAGAATTCTGCGAGGGGGGGACCCGCTAAAATGGGAAAAATGCCCAAGCTTGCCCATAAGACCATGAGGGGTGCGAGGCCCCTTTAGGAGCGTAGAGTCTATGAGCAGTTGCACCATGATTAGTCCAGGCTACGTAGCTGTGGTAAGCCTGCATAAAGCAGGCCTAGGTGACAGATCCATAAGATCTTTAACGCAGTTTTTCCTGATCATTTGTAAACAATAACAACAACAATAATCACAGGAACAACGACAGCAACAACAACATTCACAGGAACAATGACAACAGCTATAACCACACACACACACACAAATTGTCCAGGATTAGCTCATAACTCTCCGCAAAATAATTGTGTCTCCAGCCTCACGATGGATCGAAATCGCTTGGTAAGCAAACAGGCAGTTAGGCAGGCAGGCAGGCAGGCAGGCAGGCAGGCAGGCAGGCAGGCAGGCAGGCAGGCAGGCAGGCAGGCAGGCA
>JAWQUT010000302.1:917614-966234 GCA_033807755.1 Ellobium chinense | reverse complement strand
CTTGAGATGTGTGTGTGTGTGTGTGTGTGTGTGTGTGTGTGTGTGTGTGTGTGTGGATGGATGGATGGATGGATAGACTTTATCTGTGGTTAAGCTAAATTACAAAAGGAGAAATATCTAGATGTACTCCTCATTCAAGTTTAACTGCTTCATTATGTTGTCTCACAACAGCATCACCGGACGTACCAGGCCACTTCCATTATACAGCAAATAAGACTGTGAGAAAAAATAATGTGTCATTCAGTTGACAATCTGTGTATAATATGGACTGTCCTCGGTAACAATACACGGAGTCTCAACTCAACAGGAGGTGAGTGGTGGAGACACTTAAATTTCTTCTGACTGATTTTAATTTTTATGCTTCAGCAAGGGAGATAATTTTTATCACAATTAAAGTGGCCATAGTTATCATTGTTGTCATTCGTTATAATGATGTCCTTTGTAATATTGAATGTGTAGTTAGTATGGTGGTGTGCAAGTGTGTTGTAAGAATAACAATTGGTGAGAGGTTCACTTGGAAATGGCAAGTATACGTAAAGATTGAGTAGTGAAAAGGTATACATTCATGAATATCCAGAGTGTTGTATCAGATGAACCCTTCAGAAAGAAAACAGGGTGGCTAAGTGGCAAGTAGTGGGTTTAACGCGTGTTAGCTGTATGTTGTTATCATGATTGCAGATAATAAGTGATGAGGAGTTTACTCGGAAATCAGGAATTAATCACTCGTTAGCAGGAAATGGCCAAAGTCTTAATTGGTTCCTTCACTTTAGAAGAAACTGCCAAGTGGATTTCTTATTGGTGTTTTGAATATGGTGAAACAACAACATTATAAACATTTAAGCGCAAGCCGAATGATAAGTGCATATATCAACATGATAAAACGCTTGTGTGCTCTGAGCAATCATTCGTTGAAATACATGCTTTAAGACTCGGTGTATTCGGTTATACATAAACTCCTTCTGTTATTAGAAGAATGAAAAGGATGAGAGATGGTCAATAAATGTATATATAAAATTCATGTTACCAACAAACTACACTGTGTTTCTGTGATAAATAATTCATACAGCTTCTGGTCAAAATATGAAGCTTAACATATTCTGTCTTTAATAAATACATAAAGAACCAAATATTTAGGGTCACTGTGTCCATTTTAGACATTTCTCCAATGTTTCATGAAAGCCCAGGGTCAGGTGCACTATTAAAAAAAAGGGAAAAGTGCAAATAGGACTTTTATTTACCCTGTAAAAAAAATGGTCTACAATGTCATATATCGTTATACATCTCATTCATAATACAAACACACAAAACAGTACACATCATACATATAAATACATGATATTACAAATGAAATACATAACAATGTCATTGCTGGTCGACCATGGTGTAGCGCTCTGGTCCCCCCAGCTCTAAAGCCAGGTACTCATTTACATCTAAATCGTATGAGGAAAGGGGAATGAAGTGTCTTTCCTAAGTACACTACAACATAAATCGCCTGCCCGGGGAGTCAAACAGAGTTGACAATCTTCAAATACTACTCACAAACCACGCAGCCACATTGCCTCCTAAGGGCTCTATTTCAGATTTTACACACATATACAACTGTTATTCAGCGTGGAAAAAGGGAATAGGGAGAACATCAAAATGATACACATATGTATTTCTGTATAACAACATTGACATATTACAAGAGCGTGTTTAGGCGACCAAAATATGGCCCATACTATTTTGAAAAAAAGAAGATGGTATAATAATAAAATAGTCTCCTTTGAAGGAAGAGAAATAATATATTGGAACGTAAGCAAATAACTACATGTCCAAATCTTCTAACGTTTTGCAGTGCTTGTGATTTGGGCATCAAACAAAATAGGAAACAATACAAATCTGGGGCATACACTCTACGATATAATGTATGAAATAACCTCTGCTTCACGGGCAATTATATATATGACCTAGTTCCATTTCAAATATGAGACTTTTTTTTTTAATTGTTCTTTGTTGTTGTTTTTTGTTTTTGTTTTTTTGCCAAGGCAAAATCTGTTAAAATTATAAGTGAAATCCTGTTCAAGCCAAGTGAGTGAAAGGGGGTGAAGATTATCATCACATAAAGAACAAAATGAATGCACATCAAAATGATAATGATAATATTTCACTCGCAAATCGTCGTACACTAATCAGTCACAACTTGTTTTTCAGCAACAGTTCACTAAGCAAGGGAATTATTTTCTGAGTTAATAGGAATTCTCCGAACAGTGCAAATTAATCACTGCATGAAGGGGACCGTACATACCAAAAAATATAAAAATAAGTTTCATATTTTCTCCACTGTTTAGATTGCTACAACAACGAGGATATTCCACAATAAAAATGAGGTATAAACATGGCAAGAGAGACAACTAGAATTTATAAAACGCACAACGTTCAGTCATTACATTAAATTAACGTTCAACAATTTTGCACTATTGTCATCAGTGTTATGTCAGTAAAAACACAAAGTACAGTTAAGAATCTGTTATTAATCTGATATTATTCAAATCAACAAGCCACAAACATTCACAGTCTGCAACTAATGGCACGAAGCAATGTAAAAATATCTGGGCAAACAAAATTACGCTGTGCTCTCATAAACTCATTTTCACAATGGGTGATAATTTTGATCAACTGTCATGTGTCAAGGAAAAAANAGAGTAATTTGCGACCATGATTTTCTGGGGAACAGGTAAACTGCTGCCCATCACTCAGCACCATACATGTATTAAGTATTAAGCACCATGCTTATCATGAGGCTTGAAGCTGTAGGGGATGGCATGAATCAGGACTATTTGCAATCCTGCATAAACATAGAAATATCTCTAATGTGAAATACAAGCCAGCCAAAAAAAAGTATTTCATACAAGCTGAAAGTATTAAGAAATATATCTCAACAGCAAGAGCATGACTCACAGTTCATCAATACAATGAAAATTAAAAAAAAAAAATGAAATAATGAAAATAGGGTTTAAGTTACCCCTAAGGGAAACTGATAAAAATAATGTGTGTAGATTATATGATAACGCTTCAGAACATCAAATCACCGTCTTCCAGTGGAAACTGGCAGATGGCAGGGACAGGCGCTGGCCGAGAGGAAGTGCGACTTGTGTAAAGATGATATATGCGATGAATTTCATGTTTTATTTATATGCAGAAAGTACAATATGCAACGGAAAAGATGGCTGGAAAAATATGTGACGACAAACCCAAATATTCAAAAAATGCATAATTTATTTAATTCTAAGTGCGTAAAAACTTTACAAAACATTGTAAAATTTGTTAAAACCATACTTTGAAAACCCGTTCCACACCCCAGTATAGAATGATCGCCATCCTTTCTGCCCAGCATACTGTATATATTTACTCCTTTCTAATACTGCTGATCTTAGCTGACTCTGAAGCTTCTGTCAGAGACGGTGACCCAGTGGGCGCCCNATATATATGTTGGAACAATAATATTACAGTATGTTCAAAACGGATACGAACACAAAACCAATACAGTATACGCCAAAAAAAATGTCGTTTGCACGAAAAAAACAACAACAACGGAACAATCTGCTATCCATAGCACTGCTGTCCGACTGATTTTATACAGTACATTAGACTCGTGGTGTTTTCTTAAATTGAATTGAACTGAATTGAATTGATAACAATCTAAAGTCAATGCTCTAAGCGATATGACACTGACATATTCAGAGCTCACAACATGAGTTCAATTTCAGTAAATAATTTCTACAGAAGGGCTTGTGTGATTTTACTGTTGCTTACAATTAAATTGGCTCCCTGTCATACTGTTGAAAAAAAGCTTCACTCTGACCAAATAAAGAGAGCACTAACTTTCATGGCTGAAAAATGCTAACTTTCATTCCATCATGGTTTTAGAGTAATTTGCGACCATGATTTTCTGGGGAACAGGTAAACTGCTGCCCATCACTCAGCACCATACATGTATTAAGTATTAAGCACCATGCTTATCATGAGGCTTGAAGCTGTAGGGGATGGCATGAATCAGGACTATTTGCAATCCTGCATAAACATAGAAATATCTCTAATGTGAAATACAAGCCAGCCAAAAAAAGGTATTTCATACNGGTGTGTGTGAGTGTGTGTGTGTGTGGGAGTGATGATGATGTAATGTATGTCTGCAAGTAAGACTGCGTCCGTCGGACGGTGGCTGTTACCCATTTTTTGTAAACTTCTTACAATGGGAATAAACACAATTGAATTGAATTGAACTGAATTGAATTGATAACAATCTAAAGTCAATGCTGTAAGCGATATGACATTGACATATTCAGCGCTCACATCATGAGTTTAATTTCAGTAAATAGTTTCTACAGAAAGGCATGTGTGATTTTACTGTTGCTTACAACTGAATTGGCTCCCTGTCATACTGTTGAAAAAGCTTCACTCTGACCAGATAAAGAGAGCACTAACTTTTATGGCTGAAAAATGCTAACTTTCATTCCATCATGGTTTTAGAGTAGAGTAATTTGCGAGCATAATTTTCTAAGGGAACAGGTAAACTGCTGCCCATCACTCAGCACCATACATGTATTAAGTATTAAGCACCATGCTTATCATGAGGCTTGAAGCTGTAGGGGATGGCATGAATCAGGACTATTTGCAATCCTGCATAAACCTACAAATATCTCTAATGTGAAATACAAGCCAGGCAGAAAAAGGTATTTCATACAAGCTGAAAGTATTAAGAAATATATCTCAACAGCAAGAGCATGACTCACAGTTCATCAGTACAATGAAAATTAAAAAAAAACAACAATGAAATAATGAAAATAGGGTTTAAGTTACCCCTAAGGGAAACTGTTTTTACAACAGCACACAGTGCTGTACACCTCATTTATAGCACACATGCACATAGAACAATCCACAAATGAAATTAGGACTAGTCGCTAGTCGCCACTATGCAGTGCTGTAGTCCTCCTCCTCCCCCCCAAACCAATTCTAAGCTAGGCACTCTTGTATACATCAATGGAGAAGGGTAAAGGGAGCAAAAATGTCTTTCCCAAGGGCACTACAGCCCAATTTGGAGAATGAACTCACAAACCTTGGACTTGATGTGGGCAGTCGGGAAGTGTGTTGGGGTCACGGGTGGAGACTAGGTTTGCACGTGGAAGTTAGGGACCGATTCAGGCAGTAGGTATTTAAGAATAGAATTAAATTGCTGTGAAGTTAGCATTCCTGTGCGTAGTGGTAACACGTTCAGACTTGCAAGCTGAGAGACCCTGGTTCGATCCCCAGCAAAGACAGAATTTTCCTAGTGTAGGTGTTTTCGGCTCGTCTTCTCAAAATTGATCATTTATAGTAGTTTTGTAAAATAATTGGTGACAAACTTCCTTAAAATAATATGTAACACATCTGAAAAATTATCAGACTGAGCTCACATTCCTCCCCCTTAATAATAAAGATTGAATACTATGCTGTATGCCTTTCCACCCAGTTACATTGACAGTACTGTATTTAGAGTATGAGAACAACTCACATGCCATACAGGCACACAGTCTCCCAAACAATTCACAAATAAATGCTGAAAGAGTGTGCCCGTTCATTATGATATTGTTGCATGTATCAATGCTGCTCAATAAACTGGATGTTCATAGATAAATCACAATCATATATACATTTCTAATGAGACAGAGCAAACAGGAAATTCAGTGAATATAAATAAAAAGCAAATGGTTATCAGGCAAGAACAATCACGAGAGCAGATACAGTAATAAGAGGCAGGGAGTTCACTTGAAAATTAGGAATTAACTGTATTAGGAAAATTCTGATACCACAACTGGTAACTTCACTATAAAGTGACATTGGTATCTTGAATATGGCATTACATGTATATCAACATAATCAACATAATAAACACTGAAGTACATGTGAAATGACAGTTGCATTTATCACACCAGTGATTATCAGGTAAGTATTAACTGAGGAGTCGTAAGAAAAACAGTGACACCGGAATAGTGGGATAAATGAAAAATCAGCAGCAATCAATTTTCCCATGGTATCTGGGGGATCAGATTCTCTCAGTCATCATCAGTGCGTCTTGTCGCAGAACATGTGATGACATGTGATAGACAACAGCATCTGCCTTACTATGGTACCCTCCTGTATTTGATGACATACTCTGGGTACATGAGAAACTGGTTATACACAACAAACTCTCTGAATACCCATCTTCCATTAGCCATGACGGAAGTGTACAGTTCTTGGTCCTCACAAGTGCACAGATCCTTTAAGCACAGCATGCATGGGGGCCGCCTCAACTTTGGAGAGTCTGCCCAGGTAAAAGAAAGTATTTATAATGGGTAAACAAAATCATAGCCGTGCTCAACAGACCAATTTAACATCATTATGCTACTATTTTACGGTCCATGATACGGTTTCTGAACAATATGCAATATCTCTGCAAAGGGCGATCAAGTATGGCAACTTCACCAGGTCCAGCTTCATTAATATTCGACACTTAACTGTGGAGACCTTCATGGATATTGAACACCTGTGGGAATCTACAGGGAAAAGTAGTAGAGTTTTTATGTCCAATTTAAAAAATAGAAGTGTTTATAATGCTTTTCTTTCTTTCTCTCTCTCTCTCTCTCTCTCTCTCGCTCTCTCTCTCTCTCTCTCTTCTCCTCTTTCTCTCTCATCTTTATCTTTCTCTGTCTTTCTTTCTCTCTCTGTGTGTCTCTGTCTCCCTCTCTCTCACCTTTTCTTACATGTTTATTCTGATGTGCATACCTGTATAATAAGTCAAAACTATACAATAAGTATGGCTTTGTACTCATCTTTGCTCAATATTGATCTGTATAATAAGATCGCCTGGAATAATACAATGACTGGAAAATAATCAGTGCATGCCTGTAAAAGTTATACTCAATACTGAAGTATGCTACTTATACTATTGAAGTTGCACATTGATGTCCAATATCCTCTTCCAATAAAGCCTTCGTTTATAATGGAACATGAGCATATTAAAGACAAAAGGTAAAGAGAAATGAGGCCACTAATTTTGAAATCTCACTGAAGCCTCATACTTAATAACAGATCCATTTACTCAAACTCAGTGGAATCAGTACAGGACGGAAACTATCAGCCTACGCAAGCTGCGCTATCTACTGAGGTGGACGGAGTACAAGTGGGCTTGCCCAATGTGCCATGATGTCGATCTTCCAAGTAATCCATGTAACCCAAGTAAATCTTAGATGATCTGATGTTGTGGCTATGGGAATGTATAGATAACAAACTAACGAATATGCATGTATCTTAAATAATGACTAAATGAAACGCTGGTAACTTTTGAATGTAATTCTTGTTTTTCAGCCTAACTTCTTGCAAGTCTGGTATGCTTACCAGGATTTTTAATGGTCTCATGGTTTTCATCACATAAGAAGACATTTCCCAACAAAGTCCTTGCCAGAATAACGTACAGCTCTGTTCCATTAGGAGTGCGACTGGTCAGTGAATCTGAAAGTTAAATTAAATATGTTGTCTGAAATGTGCACGCAAGAAAAGCTCTTTCATTCTGTTTCTTCAGTATCTCCATATCCCTGACAAAAGGGAACGAGTATTAAAGAACTGTGTGACGTCACAAGTCTTTTGGGCTCCAGTGCCCACATGGGATCCACCCACCAATATTTTCATTGTGTAGAGAAAGGGTTGGGTGATTTTTTTTTTTTAAAGCAAAATTCATACACCAAGGCATATTAAGCCATGCGTCACAATCCCAGGACATCATATCTACTATTTCAAGGCAGATTACTTTATACCTTCATGTTTTGTGTTATTTATGTGCTTGTTGGCAATAGAACCTTGTGTGTCAATCATGTTTTCTGGGGTTTATATTAGAATGTAAGATTAGAATGTACTGTTTCCTGATCAAATTAATGTTCCTTCAATGAAATTATTGATTCATATCTACACGGTCTGTGTAACCTCTGGTGCTAGTTATGAATTCAGTCTAGCCCATGTACGTATCTAACAGTATATCTATGAAAACAAATGTGTCTTTCTTCCATAGGCTTTCAATTGTTTATATTCATTCATGATTCCATGCCCGCTCATTTATAAGATATAATGGCTTTCTGAGCTCATCTAGACTAGGACTGGTTTGAGCCACTGGCACATTCATTTTTTTTTTAATCTCAATAACGATTTCAAGTTAGGAAATCCCTAGAACATAGCAGAATAACCAACAAAGTCCCTGCATATTATTTTCATCATATTATGAGACTAATTTTTGTGTGAAGGTCACTAACTATAATAATAATAAAATAGCAATAGAGAGGGCATGCGCCACTGTGTGTCCTATCCAGCTTACCACCATTTGGTGGGATATCTATTTACAGTTATCAGCTCTTTAAGGCTTGTTCCCAATAGAAAAGTCACTAGCCATCATAACTTCTATAAGCCACTAGCCATCATGATATCTTCTTTAAAGGTAACACTATATACATAATTTGTAAATTTACTTCATTCCCCTTAAAGTGTCTTGACTGACAGCTGAAGATGAAATCTCCAAATGACTGAACCTGGTACTGAATCTGAAATGATAGATAGACCTAACCTTGACAATGCCTGACACAACCACCTTCTAAGATGTGTAAGAATGTGGTAGTATAGAATATTAAGCTGGGTTTACCTGCATAATTATCAGCTTTGGTGAATTCCTCCGCAGCATAAACCCCTTGTCCCAACATGCATGCTGACGATGTAACTCTCTGATCAAAGCCACTCTTAATGACTGTCTGCCAGACATCTGGCTTTGTGCCATGAAACATGTAGTGTTCATTGATTTCCCAGTACAGTTCTTTCTTCATGAAGTCTTCAAGATGTTTTGTTGTCTCTACAACTCCTTTGGAGCCCTGAAGACTTCCAATGTCTGGGCACAGCTTCCCCTTCTCAAACATTTTTCTGAATATTTTCTGTCTTTCCCTTGTGTAAGGCTCAAACAAAGCCTCATTTTCAACTCTCTTTATATCAAGCAACTCATAATCAGTGTGAGTAAAACCTTTGGCATCTCTCCCACCCCGACCCTTAAAGGGGTTCCCTGTCTGCTTAATGAGCTTCTTGATGGCCTTATATGTTTTTGCATCAACATCCACCAAAATACTTTGCTCATCTTTTCCTGCCTGAACTTGCATGTCTTTTTCTGACTGAGGAGCTGTTGATAGCTTGCTTCTCACCCAGTCTACAAATTTTTTGGAAAATGATGCTGCTTCAGACTTTCCAATTGTCCAGTATGATGGGTACTTTTCATTAGTGGAAGCTGCATGTTCCAGGAATTTAATGGAGCCACGGGGCGGTGTGTCCTCTGAAATAATCTGAGGTTGGTTCTGTTTTTGCAGTTCATTAAGTACACTTTCCTTTACTGTGTTTATGTTAACTTTCTGTCCTTTCAGCATATACACTTTCTCCTTTGTTTCTGGATGTTGCAAAGTGTATATGAGCACAAACAACTCTTGAGCTTTGCTGAATACACGGCATTTGGGCTTGTCAAGCAAAGAGTCAAACATGTCTCTTGCAATTTTATCTGTTTGCAGGCAAACCTCTATCATTTTATCTTTCAATTTCTGCCAAAGATCAGCAAAAGGCTTGTCATCTCGGGCAATTATCTGGACTTTTGCCTCTTCCATCTCAGGACCTGATAGGTCAATGTAAGTTTCAATGCTGTTATCATTGCTGTCATTTTCTTTAAAAGGGACTGAACTTCCAGATGGGTCAGATGCTGGTGCAGCCGATGAGCTGAAATGGTTGGATGATGCCTTTCTAAATTCGTTGAAAAGTTGTCGGCCATTATAATTAGCCAAAAGGGTGATCTTCCGTAATTTGGGGCCAATATGTGAAGAGACAATAGATGATAAAACAATCTCAGCAACTGCAAATGGTGGAAAAGCAAATGCTTTGCCACAGCCCAATACAGGGAACGTAATAGACCTGGCTCCCAAAGCTTCAGCCTGGCCTAGAACTTTGGTTACAGCATCAGCCAGGTGAGCTGGTGAGGAGCTGGGATCCCAGCAGGAAAGAAGCACAAAGCAAACAGCCTGACAATTTAAGGAATCAAATGGACCTTTTGCTGTTAGCACAGTATCATTGGGATTGGGTTGCTTCTCTTCCAGATACTTCCTTAATGATGGACATGCATGACTGAAAGCATTTCCAACTCTGGTCTTCCTCAAGTTCATGCTGGTTTGATCCAACACACAAACAAGAATATCAGAGGCTTCTGCCACGATATCACCGTTCAATTTCACCAGAAGTTGACAAGAGCCTCCTACAGGGTAAGTTAACTGGGCATTTTGATCCTGTGAAATGTCATGATATACTGCCCTTGAAGTTTCATGTGATTTTGATTTTTGTGATACTGAAGACTTCCCCCTAAAAAAGTTTAATGTGGGTATTTTTGCAACAACAAGGATCTTTTCATTGTTCTCAAAAATTTCAATCATATTTTTCAATTCCTCAGAATGGAATCCGTTCATTATCAGCATGACATCTTCTTTCTCAAAGTCTGATGTAAGCTTCCGGGATTCTGACACAATCTTGTTTTTAAGCTTTTCAAGACTTCTGAGGGCCTTATTTGCATGTGCTTCAGTCCCACTAAAAGTCAGCTGAATATGATAATCAGTGATTTCATGAATGGAAATCTTCACACTATGTAGCATGCTGTCGATTTTCTCCTCCCAAAATTTCCGGAGATATTTAGCATGGAGTCCTGAGACATGGAATGATTTCTCAACCAGGCCAAACTTTTGAATGAAATGCTGTACATCATCTCTTGATGATATAACATCACTTTTAAGGCCCTCAAGATGAATTTCTGTGCCTGACTTTTTCCAGCTCATTCTTACATGATGCTTGTGCTCAAGATCACTTTGTAAAACCCCGAGTTTCTTTTCTGATATCTCAAAAGCACTAGTGAAAGTTTCACTGTAATTCAGTTGTGATTTTAATTGTTTCACGCCAGACCTCAGTACTTGTTCATCTTTTGCGACAACCACCAAATTCTCATCCTCGATAAATGCTTGTACTTCATTATTCTTAATGAAATTTTTCAAAAACTTACCACTTTCTCTCAACAATGACAAAGTAGTTGGGGTCAGGGTGAGGGATTCCTCTTTAATGGTCTTTAGCTCTTTAAGCAGCTTCAGCTGGCAATTTCTTACTTTTTCTTGTGGTCCCTCCAACACCACAACACTTTCAGATTTACTGAAGTATACATGGCATCCATCAAATGTTCCTAAACAATGAGATAACAGTTTTATGTGTGATGCTTTTACCAGAACTTTGTCCTGACAAGGAGCCTCCTTGTTTTTCATTCTTGTCAGTTCATCTGTTAATTTTCTTATTTGTTTTTCTAGATTTTGTCTCTCCTCAGATTCATCTTCTGCTTTTTCAAAAGGAGCACTTTGCACCGGTAGATTCTGGCCATCCTCCATACTGCTTGTCTTCTTAGGTTGTTTGACTGTTTGGGAAGCCGAAAGTTGATGGTGCTGATGTCCTGCATTTGGTGAAATTCTACACTGCTCAGTATCACTATCACAGGCATCACTGTCCAAATCTTTTGAATGTTTACTCCACGATTGTTTGCGTTGTTTCTCATCTCTCTTATCTTCTCTCAATGCCTGCCAAGTACTCCAGGTTCTTCCCTTGCCGCTTTGGTTCTCTTGACTCTGCCTTGCAGTGTTCTCACTGGATTTACTTTTATTCTGTCTTTTGTTATCATTCAGTGGCATCTTTTTTCGTTGTTCCTTATTTGTCAATTCCCTGATGTTTTCTCTAGCGCTTTCATTAACTCTCATGCTTGATTTCTTCCTTCCTTTCAGATTCAAGTCATGATGATCCTTATCTAATTCTCCATCTTCATTCTCATCATCTATGTCTTGCTTTGAAGTAAATTTACTTGAGCCTGTGTACTTTGATTTTACCATCTTATTTTGCTGCTTTGCTGTAATGCTCCTAACATGACATTTTGCTTTTCTTTCTGGCCTATCTTTGTGATCTCTAATCTTCTTCTTCTCTTTGTGTGGTCCCATCTCTTTTTCATCATCTTCTTCTTTTTCTTCCTCCTCCTCTTCCTCAATTTGTATTTCATCTTCTTCACCTAATTCCTCTTTTATGTCCTCACTATCCTCTTCATCTTCTTCTTCCTCCTCTTCCTCACTTTGTATTTCTTCCTCTTCACCTGTTTCCTCGTTTATGTCATCATTATCCTCTTCTTCCTCTTCACCTGTTTCCTCTTGTATGTCCTCACTATCCTCTTCTTCCTCTTCACCTTCTTCCTCCTCTTCTTCCATTTCTTCATCTGATTCTTCTTCCACATCTTCTCTGTCTCCCTTGTCTTCCTCTCCATTATCTATTTCTCCATCCTCTTTTTGTACTTTGTCTTGTCTTGCTCTTCTATGGTCATATGTTTTGCCAGCTCCACAGGCTCTTTCTTCTAAAACATATTTGCCTTTTTTTTCCTGGCTTGCTTTTGGGTAGTCTGTCTGTACTTTTTCTCCACCACCATTAGCTTTGTGCATTTTCTTTTGAGTTAAGTCTGTACCTATCCTTTTTTTGCACTTTGCTGAGACACTTCTATTCTGAATTGTGCCTTCTTCAGCACCATAACTAAAAGCTGAGAGTTTTTTACCCTTAACAATATCTCTTGGATGTTCTTCACTTCTTGCTCCACCTCTTGCTTGTTTGTTTTCTGGTTTGATTTTTTCCGTAACTTTAGTTTTATTAACCTGTTTCTTTGGTTCTAGATCCTCTCCCTCAGCCCTGCTGTTGTTTCTATAAAGTGTTTTGTCATCTTTTTTGAGGTTTCTTCTATCTCCAACTTTCTGTTTTCCTTTATAATCATTTGTTTCTTCCTTGTTAACAGCTCTAACTGATGTAAGTTTATCCACTTTTCCCTTTTCACCAATTACTGTCTTCTGTTGTTTTTGCCTTGCTAGTTGGTCTTCATCATAGGTGTCCGCATCATCACTTTTCTTTTCATTGCCATCCCTATCATCATCTCCATCTTCATAGTCATCTTGTTCCTTTCTTGGGAGCTTGATTTTCATTGACGTGCTGTTTGCATTATTAAATGGTTTTCTTTGTGAGCCTATACCTCTCTCACTTCTCTTTTGAGCTGAAGCTTTTTCCATCTGTTCTGTGTTTCTTTCGCTGACTTTCTCATTCTGTTCATCAGATTCAAAACATTCATGACAACTCTCAAAGGCTCCATCCTCCTTCTCTGAACTGGTTTTGGTAGAATGGCTGTTAGAGTGCTTCCTGTTTGTGTTGTCATTCTTTCTGGCTTCAGTTCCAGCAGTTTTGCTTCCTTGTTTTATTTTGTCACATTTGGAAGTTCTGCCATCTTGATCTTTTTGCAGTTGGCTAGATGCACTAACTCTGTGTTTCCCAATATCGTTTTTCTTTTGTAGCTGTGCTTTGCTTCTCTTCTTAACTCTATCATTTATACTTTGCTGTTTACCTTGTTTCTTTGCTGTAGCACCATCAGATGTCTTCTTCACTGCTTGCTGTTTTTGTTCTACATTTTCCTGCCCTCCCTCTCCTTCTTCATCAGATTGATAATCTCCTTTATCATCTGTCTCCCAGTCTTGTTCTTCCTCCTCACTTTTATCATCTTTTTCTTTTTTTCTGATTTCTTCTTCATTTTCATTTTCTTCATTATCCCCATATTCAGCCACTTCTTCATCCTTTTTATCTTTTTCACCTACCCTATCCTTTTCTTTTCCACTGTCTTCTTCTATATTATTGCCTTCTCCCGTTTCTGTATCATTTCCTTTTCCTATCTGTTCTTCATTTTCTTCACCATCTGTTTCTTCTTTGTCCCCATGTTCATCTTCATCATTTTTCTCTATTTCATCTTCTTTTCCACTTTCTTCTCCTTCTTCTTTTTCCTCTTGATCACTTCCATATCCTCTTCCTTCTCCTGATCCCTCCACTCTCCCTTCTTCTTCATCATTATTTTCATTTTCATCTCCCTCTTCCTTTCCATCTTCTGAAAAACTGTCAGATCCATGTTCAAGCTGACCCTCAATGTATTCATGGAAGTTCTGATAGAATGGACCAATAGACATGTGGTTGTCTTCTGATAGTAATACATGGTCACCCATGGCCAAGATTCTGTCAGATACTGCAAAGCAAAATGTTACAAGATGCTTCCATTAAATAATGCACAATAAGATGCATACACTATTGAATGCTAAGCTTGGTCTTACGAGACAAATGCCTCATAATGGCAAACTTATCATTCAAAAACAATATGATTTCATTGTGATTACTGAAGGCTATTTGAAGAGCCAATTTCTTTAAACAATGACATTTTTTCTTATGAGGAACCTTTCATATTTATAAGTAAAAATTCTTGACAAGGAAGATTAAAATGATCATGAAGATAGTGATTCCTTCTGGCTATAATAATCATACTTTTTTGTGCAGTTAAATACGAGTCCATCATTTTCACTTTATACCTACTAAAACTTGTGAAACAAACATGCGTAAGTCAGCTATTTCGATGAATATGCTCTTCCGTGTGTGAGCAGTTGGGAAGTGTGTTGGGTCATGAGTGAACACCAGGCTCACACGTGGAAGTAGGGACTGATTCAGACTGTAGGTATTTAAGGATTAAATTACTGTGAAGCATCCCTGTAGTGTAGTGGTAACACATTCAGACTTGCAAGCTGAGAGACCCTGGTTTGATTCCCGGTTGGGGCATGAAATTTTCTAGTGTAGGCTTTTTCGGCCTTTTTTCTCAAAATTGATAATTCACAGTAATTTGTCAAAATCCTTGATGACACACTTCCCTAAAATAATATGTAACATCTGAAAAATTATCAGACTGAGCTCACATTCTTCCCCCTTAAAGAAAGAAGGAAAACCTGTACTATATGCCATGACATTCGGTTACATGTGTACAGTGTGGTTTAGAGTCATTTAATATACATCTGGCATAATATTTTATTAGGTATTGATGCTATAAAAGCCCCTTCTTCAAAGCTTAGTACTTTGTATACCACAGTCACAATGCTACATTCAAGTTTACTTTACATTAGTGCACTAGTTCGTAAAAGTTTGACCAAGTCTACACCATAAATTTACATCTTCATAGGAGCCTCTAGCCTGAAAAGGGAATTCACTTGCCAAGACTGTGCTACACAAAATTTTAATTTTCAATAATAAAGTTTGCATCTGACAGCTGTCTTTTAAACTGCTGTGTATTTATAAGACTTGGAGGACCAATGCACGAACAGCCCAACGCATGGACAACATCACTATTTTGTCACTATTTATTATGAAGCATAAGTGCATTAATATACTGAGTCTATGTACTTGGTTACCTTCTTGGTAAGATGGTTTGAAGTGTATGACAGCCATGTGTAGATCTGGCCATGATTCTGATGACTCAATGACCTCCTCTCCATCTGCATATTCACTCTTGAGATAAGAGCACAAGGCTTCTTCTGACAGCTTCTCCAAGTCTATACCATATACAACAATAGCAGGTTCCCTTTTCGTCCTCAACAGCTTGACATCTTTTGACTGCAAGGGTGATTTGCTCACAGTTCTGGCAGCCTTAGAGAAATCTGGAAGTTATATTTTATAGTTGTGATGAATAGTACTACAATATGTTCATTTCAATTATTATGGCTCATAACATATATATATGCACAGATACTGGAATAAATACAGCAGAAAGGGAATGCCTACCAAGACTAATTACATGATAAGGTCCATTAAAATTAATGGAATGCAAGGGTGACCTGCTCCCAGATGATCAGTAGCTTCAAGGTTCAGTGGCTTTCCAGATACCAAGTTTACTATCTATTTCCGGTATTAGGTATTTCTTATTCTTATTGAGACGCCAATTGTTTCTGGCAAAAGGATATTCAATTTTAAATAGCTCCTATAAAATCAGGAAACTGGACAAGAGGAAAGGGAAAATGGGTTGGATTTTAAGTTTAAAGACTTTTGTAAATTAAATGTAAATGCAAATACTTTTGTAGGCTCAGTTTTGCAACTCAACATAAACTGAATGGTTGTTACTAGATATATAAGGTTATCCTGTTTACCGTGTGAAAGAACCTAAAATCTTAGGTCATTACATTTGCTGCCAAAGTGCTCAAAATCCTAGTGGTCTTGGGGCATATTTCTGTGTGGTAAAATTTGGAGGAAGAGCCAAATAATTTGTATCGTAAATAATGTGGCTTGGTGCACTTTGATATAAGTCAAGTTGGGGGTGTAAAATTTTAAATAGCTAATGGTGACAAAAAACAAAAAATCATTGGCGTCTTCATACCTCTAGCACTTCCCCAGGTGGATGTCCTCCAACATTCAATGATAACTCCTCAAAGCAATATTCAGGAACTCTTCCACCAAGTGTTTGGTGACTTAGGCTTGAGGAAGACAAAGCACCTTTTGGGAAAGGCCCTAGAGATTCCAAGGATATTGCCCTACTGATACTTTATTGATAAAAGTTAAGGGCTCTAATATCGATAGCGTTCTATGAATCAAGAAGGTAAACAAAACAGTCTAGTCTTGTTAGTTATGGTATTTCAAAAAAAAAAATTAGCAAGCTCTGATCTCCGCCAGTATGTACTTGTTCCCCCAAGTTGTTTTTATCAATTTATATCACAGAAAGTTCTGAACTAAAAAAAGGATGATGGTCCAGAATTTGATCACTTATACTTAGGACCAAATGTTGATCAGTTGTGGCCTCACAGAGAACAGGGTTAAGGATCAAAATTATGCCCAAAAAAAAAAAAAAATCATAATTTTCAATGATAACCTTCTTTAGACCAAGATGATTTTCACACTTTGTGGCAGAGATCAAAGGAAAGATTTCCGCATGCAACGCAACCCGAAGCAATAACATAGCTATTTTCAAGGGAGCATCAGTCGAGGCGAGCGTTAAAAATAGACTGAATCCATACTTATGTAGGTAAATATCATGCCAGGAAAACGGTATGAATTGCATGCGGAATTCTTCTCTAGATCAAATGTCTAAATTACTGATGTTTGAAACAAAAAAATGTAACATCTTCTCATACCCTTGAGGCAATAAAATATTTCATTATTTCATTTGTATTAAATCTAGCCACCAATTCCAGTGGCAGACAAAAGAGGAGTGAAGAGTGGTGATAACTGCATTTTTTTTGCTGTCTTTCAGTCCTTAACTTTGGTCCAGCATTTCTTTTGAGTTCTGAAGAACAGTTGTATTACTATTTAATTTAACTTGATTGATATTGGAGAATTTTCTTTAAAAAAGCTGAGTTTTGAGACCAATGTCATCGAGATACATGGCAGGTCAAGATCTATAAACAACAGAAAATTCAATAGCATTGGCCTTAAGAGACACCATGAACATGGTGGGACAGAACTTAAACTTTCAAGTGATAAACTTTTAAATCTAAGAACTTTGTATAAGTATGGAATAAAATTCAAAACGCATGCAAATTTTCTGACTGGATTTTAACAAAGTTTGTTACTGATTTAATGTTTTTTGTAAATTTCCCCCTGCAAATCATTTATGTCACAAAATTTGACCACCCAATGATAAGTTTAAAAAAATGAAGAGCCTCTCGTAGGCAATGATTGTGACGAAACTGTCATTCTGATTTTTTGGCCCTATCATTATATTCTGCAACCTAATTTCATTGGACTTTTCACTACATACTCTTTTTCAATCCCCTAAAACTATTTAAAACTTACCTTTGTTTACACTATGGGTTTTTTTTCAGTTTTCTTCATCAAACCACTGGAAACCTTCAATTTCACTGGTCTAGATCAGCTAAAAAGCACTACTAGAAGGTGCAGCCCTTGTGCTGAAACACTTACTCAATACTCACGGAAGTGTTGTGAGTTATAGCCCTTGTGGTAAACCTCAGCACAGGTTTTTGATGTAGCAGGTCAATCATTTTTGTGATCCAAAGCTGAATTGAACGCGTACTGGAACCTAATGTCATAGTGCGATTCACCATTCGTGAGTCAACGTTTTTGGATATATTTCTTAAACGGTTGGACTTGCAGGTGTCAAATTTTGTATGGCCTCCTATCTCAATTTGGTTATTGAGAAAAATATTTTGGGGGCAGTACTGCACAAGAAACGACAAAAATATCCTGCTTAAAACTATATATAATGTGCTCTTCCCATTCGAGATCGATTAAGCTGATGTTTTACAGTAGAGCCATAATCGTCACAACACATCATTCTATGACGTGTCTTCTAGTTCACATTGAAATACGTACCGTATAGTCGCACATCACCATCGTTTGCTTGATCGGAAGATTTAGGCCTTCACATGTTGAGCAGTAATATAAGTGCTTATAATAATATAAGCTTTCCTAACGTTGAATAGTAACGTTTTCATTTATTTTGACTGCACTGATTTCCGGTTGACACTCTGGCGTCCGTATTGAAATAATGATAAAGAACTAAAAAACACAGCAATAGGATTCTATCACATTTTAAGAGAATACGAACAGTTTAAGTGACACAAGTGTTCGTTCCTTTTCTGGCAGAGAGGTGGGGAGGGTGTTAATTTACTGTTACATATTACTGTTACTGTTCAAATGCGATGTTGTGGAAGTTATAACTGTGATCATTAGATGGGGAGAGTGAGTGAGCGAGAGAGTGAGAGAGAGAGAGAGAGAGAGAGAGAGAGAGAGAGAGAGAGAGTGTGTGAGTAAGGTAATGACAGAGAAAGTTAGTGGGAGAGTGAAACAGAGAGGAAGAGAAAGAGACAAGATTTGTAAATGATAAATTTAATTTAGTAGGAGTTATGTGTATATATATATATTTTCTTCCTTTTCATTTGTTCCTTTGTATTGATCTAACATTTCATTGTATGTGGTTGGCTTATGACTAGATAAATAAATAAACTTGAAGCTGATGACGTGAAATCGCTGATACTGATACTGCGCACGATATTGCACACCATGCCTAAACAAATAAGTGAAATCACAGGCTAGCTCATCAAGGCACTGTTAAACTCTACACACTATGGCTACACATCCTGTTCTCGATTTTTATAAACTTTTTTGAAGGAAAAAAGTTCATTTTCCACGCAATTTTTTTTGAAAGAAAAAATAGCGCAGACAAATTGAGATAGGAGGCCATACAAAATTTGATGCCTGAACCGTTTAAGAGATATTTGCACAAACGTTGACTTACGAATTATGAATCACACTCTAATATACGGAATTATTGTCTTTGCTTACCAGCTACCTTAATCTTGGTCCGGTTGATCATAAATGATTTTCTATAATCCGTCGTTGTTATTTCGTGTGTGTGTGCGCGCGCGCGCGCGCGTGTGTGTGTGTGTGTGTGTGTGTGTGTGTGTGTGTGTGTGTTTTCAGTGTTTGGTCATCTGTCTTCCCTTTTCCCAATATTTCTGAAATGCTTAAAATGCTCTTTCGAACACATGCTTCTAACCCCCCAGANCCCCCCCCGATACTCATGCTCTAAATCGCTATACCAAAGATATATGGCATGGCTATATTAAGTGGATAACAGAAACCCGAAAGACAATGAAATTTATTAATCAAAAAAGGTATCTCTAGAAATCAGTTTTAAATTCGTGTTTTTCTGAGCTAAATTTTACCCTGCACTGCACGAGTTGCTATTAAAGGAATCGTCCTACAGACTATGTGATTAATCATACGATATCCTATTACTCCACTAAAATCGTCTTTCAAATATCTTTCAATATGATACAACGCCTCTGCTGTCCCAGACAACCCACAGGGTTACATTACGCAAAGTTCAAATTCTTACACCCATCGCGTGAGTGATGGCCATAAACTTACATCAAATACGTCTTAGCCGCACGGCCAAGCTGTCTAGCCAGTTATCTGCGGACAGGTGATAACACGTCGGTGTGAATCTTTCAGTTCCACTGTAAGCAGCAGATGTGTCAAAGAAAATCACGCTGAGACAACAAAAATGCAGAATACTTTACCTGGCTTACACAGTTAAATTTTACTTTCGAATGCGGTTGAACAGAACTTTAACTGAAAGCTGAATAATACATTGTCAGATAGAGGTGTCTGTAGCTGCTGGAACATAAGTGATGTCATCATTTTTGCTACAATCTGTTGTTGTTCGGGGAAGAGGAATAGACTAACTCTTAACGTAAGGGCCAAATCCCGGTCACTCTAGCTTTCCTTATTGCATCATATTACACATGTGCATGGTAACAGAACGATGCTCATTCTTCGTTTAATGGGCTCGGTGGGCACTATGGATAATTTTGAAAGAAAAAGTGCTGGAAAATTTTTGAAGTTAAAGGTTGGTTTTAAGTGAATCGCTAACCACTTATTTCACTCACCCTTCCCTTTTATGGCCTTCTTGAATTCGACAAACGCTCTTCCAGGAACATTAGGATGACATTTGACGTCTTTCACTTCTGTATCAAGTGTTTTGGCAAGATACTCTGCCGCAAGATCATCACTGAAGGTATCAGGTATATTCTGAGGACAAAAATTGTTGTTTCGGTACTTGATGAAATGGGCAATGATAGAGTTGCGTAGACTTTTGCTAAACGAAGCTGATAAAATAAAACAAGACAAAAAGAAGAAATGGCTGGTACAGGTGGTGGGTGATAATGTTTTCATGTGTGATGGTACATACACTGTGAACAGTTTGTAGTGTAAACAAGATAGCCATAGTGCATTAAATGTTCATGTGCTGTTCCGTCGTATTTTGTTTCATCCACAGTTATGGTCTGGGCGCATATCAATAAACTTGTTAAATTTGTTATTGTAACCGGGTGGCAAGGTATATACTGTAGTATAGTATTCATTCTTCACTCATCAAGGGGAATGAATGTGAGCTGTGTGATAATTTTTCAGATGTTATACATATTATTTTTAGGAAAGTATGTCACCAGGGATTTTACCAGATTACTATGAAGGATCAATTTTGAGAGGAAAGGCCGAAAAAACCTACTCTAGAAAATTTCATGTGCCTACCGGGAATCGAACCAGGGTCTCTCAGCTTGCAAGTCTGATTGTGTTACCACAACACTGCAGGGACGCTAACTTCACAGCAATTGAATTCTTAAATACCTACTGCCTGAATATTATTTCCTAACTTCCACGTGCGAGCCTAGGGTTCATCCGTGACTCTAACACACTTCCCGACTGCTCACATTATACTTGCTATTTTTTAAAATGATGGTATTGTATAAGCATCCGATCTGTAGCACTTAAGTCTTTAATCGCTCCCAAGACGATCATATTTTGTAGAGACAAAATGAGAGAGAAAAATGCTGTCGGCATGGCGAAAAACAAAACAGGGAGGATGGGCGGAGCTTAATACGGCAGCGCTGTCGATTGTGTACACATGCGACAGGCAAACAAGAGCACCGGGCTATTTACTTTTTTATCTCCCTTCACACGTCAGATCGGGTTTGTCACATCGGGTTTTTCCCCTATTGCATGTACGGTAAGAGGAAAAGGCGCTCTCCCGAAAGCGTTTATTTTTGGCAGCTTGCACATTAATGATGGGATCTCTTACCATCATAAGAACTGCATTAGTATATTGGTGCTGAATGCACTCCTGGTAGCTTTATTTTAACTTGCAGTTAACCTACGACAAGAGAGGGTCCCATTGTTAATGCGCAAGCTCTCAAATATCTCCTCAGCCCCACCTCTTCCTCACCCCAGTTATCTCTATGCTGTCCAGTTCTCCTTACAAAGTGTTCTAAAGCGACGTTTGTACCTTTGTTCTGTTATATTTGTAACAAGTAGAGGACTGAAAAAAGTTGCATTTCGAAATGTTGCATTTTGATGTAAACAAAATTAAGTATGAAATTCGTTACAGCCTGGTTTATATTAAATAAACCTTATAGTTTAGTGCGTTCGATAGGACTTTGTATACAAGTGTAAATGAAATATTTACATGTTCAAGCAAAAATCGCTAAACCGTCCTATTTATAGTACCGGTACTCAGTTGGTGTGCTTTTTATGAGTCAGTAGACTGATGTAAAATTTTTAAGTAAGTCTAAGTCACGAACATGACTGGTCTTCCAGGAGAGGAAACATAACTACAGGGGCGGATTAAGTTGGCACGGGATTGTACCTACATCATAAACAAATTTACAGACCACGGAGCCCTGGGCGGAAGAATGATGCTGGGCTACTACATTACTTGAGCGAGAGACAGAGAGAGAGAGACACACAGAGAGAGAGAGAGAGAGAGAGAGAGAAGGAGAGAGATTGAGAGATCGAGAAAGAATAAATATCAATCTGCATACACACAGCAGTCTTGATGCTGATTGCGGCTGGAGGCAGGAAGAGGAAGGAACACTCGTCTTCAGCTGTATAGAAGTCACAAAACTCACCAAGGAAATGTCAGTAATCTAGAGACCTGCCTAGGATTCCATATTTCACCAGACAACTTGCAAGTACATAGTACGGGACTTGGAAAATGCGGGACCCGTATTTTGCTGTCAGGCTAATCTGGCACGGCATAAATAATATTACAACAGCCCAAGCAAAACTAAATAGATGTCCAACTCTGTTTAATGTTAAAATACTTACCTCCAGTACAAATATCTTGTCTTTGTCTCTGAAGTGGCTACCTCTAGAGGCCATGACTGATGAATTGTTTCAGCTACCTCTGCAGCTGCAGCGGGTTGAGCTGTTGGATCCAGACTGCTAAGGTTTAAGTCTAATATTATGGTGACCCCTCTCCTCTGAATATCGTCATTTTAGAGTCTCACACCTGTCGGTCAAGTTCTTAATCTGCTTTTGAGAGGAAAGCACTAGTGAATTTAAAGACTTACTTGAATTACAGATTTAAAAATTCATAAAACTGTACTTTTTAAAATTTTAAATAGGGGGGAAAAGATCTATCCAGAATATTGTAAAATTTGTTTCAGCAGACACTGCACATCAGACACGTCATAACTGTGACATTAGATCTACTCGAATTCTCATCGGTACTCCAGAGTTTGGAAATATGAATATATACTCTAGCAATAATCACTCTATGATACATCCTGGAGAAAAATTTATTTATTCTTAAATACACTCTCAAAAAGCTACTTTTTACACGCAGATCTATGTTAAGATGAGGCTCTGTAGGAACATACTGTAGGAATTAATTGGCTTCACACTTACCACTCTGTACGGTCTGCTGATGCTGCTGCAGAATGCACGCACATCCGCAGACGTGCAAACCACATTACATAATCTTCACTTCCCGAGGAAATCGCCTACGTAATTCTTATTGGTAATATTCCTGGAACTGATCACTTCAAAAAAAAAAAAAAATGCCTGGGCAGTTCGGGCGGTGGAGTCGATACCAGAAATCGATTTACTATCTCCTGAAAACTATCGGCTACTGATGGATGGATGGATGGATGGATGGATGGATGGATGGATGGATGGCTGATTTATTTCTTTCCATTGTTTTGACTTCAACTTCTATAAACATTAAAACATTTTCCATCTACGTTCTACGGGCTTTGGGCCGTCTCACCATTTTTGATGAGGCCTCATTAAAAAAGTTTTTAATTAATCCGGCTTGCTGTTAAAATTCTAAAATTGCAAGTACTATTTACATTTTATACATGTGGAGGCAGCATTTTTAGTGACATCCTTTTTCTCTCCAACACTTTCATCGTGACAACAAGCGAACTCAAGACATTCTTAGTAGCGATAACGTAAATTTGTTTTTGGGGTTTTTTTTTGTAATTTCTTACATAGCATAGGCCTAAACTTGCAATATTTTTGTACAAGATGACAGAAACAAAAAGGAAAAAAAAGCTCTATAAGATCTGTTCAACTTAGTGAATAAATAGTAGGCCTATCTTCTTTTCGTGTATTTTTTTAATGCATGCCATACTAGTCACCACACCTATTTCAAATAATGCAAGAGCTGGTATTCACAACATGTATCAAGTTATGTAATGAAGATTACCGGTGTAATCGATTCTGTCACAGTGTTGGCGAGGTGGCTATCGCGACCCCTGTGAATGTGGATGTCACGACCCTCAGCCTTAATCTCGGCAACTAGTCTAGTCTATTACGTTTTGTTTATTAGCTACACTGCCGTTTTATGACAAAAGGAAGAAAGCGCCATCGGGAAAGTTTTGAGAAAATCGCAAATATATTTTTTAAACTTTAAGGACTCGCCTTTATAATTGTTTGTAATTAACACTGGCGCTCAGTGTCCTTTAAGGTTCCCTTACTTCGTTGATGGGACCCAGATAGAAATGTGCGTCATCATCTGGGGATTCCAAAACTATAAATAACTCAATTTGACCTACTTTGGAGCTTTCGTCCTTTTGTGATAAAACGGCAGTACAGATATCTCAAGCTAAGCAGGGTTGAAATTACAGGAATCTTCTATGTAGCTAACTTATTCTGGAAATTTTTTTTTTTAGGGGTTGTGTTACTTTGGGGAAACGAGGGCGAGGCGGAGGGTGAAACATTCGAATTTAAGAACAAAAAAGGATAGTGGTGTAGGCAATAATTATAAAAAGACTTACGGGCACAGCATTACAATGTCAGCTTTTCGAGTACATAAACAGTGTCTAGCAACATGTAGATAAGAGTTCCTGGGAAAATACTGTGGAACCTTAAGTATACCTTGTTGTTAGATATGAGTTGCCCTAGCATGAATTCAACATTCTTCCATCGTTCCATTACTGTGGTGGGCCGCGATTTCAAGGATACCTCAGTAATAAAATGCTCTTTTTCCATGCACCAAGGGCATAACTAAGGTTTCACTGTATGTAATATTTTGAAAGAACCCCCCTCCCCTCTTTCCCCACAACCCCCAATTACTGTACTTTCAAAAAGCCTCTTTGAGGCTATAATACTCCATGTGTCTGCGGCCCAGCGATATGTAATAATAAGTTCAATACTGCGTCGTAGGTGGGAATATGTCACACCACCATCTCCCATTTTCCCGGGAAAGAGTTTCATAAAGAAAAAAGAATAATGCAGTTTGCATGCGCAAATCGTCTGTTAGTCACGCTCGTTGCTAGGCGTCAGGTAGCACGAATAATGTCGGCGCTTGTACAGGTGAAATTCCCGATATTCCAAAAGTGTTTTCTCGGAAACTGCCGCTCGAAAGGAAAAAAATATACTGTTTAAATTTAATAAAAACTAATGTGGTCTCATTACGCCATGAAGCAAATAACTACCACTCTCATTTTAACGTCAAAGTGAAAATCATCACAAGTTTATTTATGTATTTTTTTTTTGTTTGATTTAACAAATTACCAAATATTTTATACAGTATAAAAGGGAAGATAATTAGAAATTGAAGGAACACCCGGCATATGAAATGTGGGTTTTGGAGGGTGAAGATTACATTTCCTTCAAAAGTTAAACGAATTCAAAAACCTCCTTAGGGCGTAAAATACCCACGACAGCTGGTGAAGGATAAAATAAAGTCCAACCAAGCAATCAAGCATGCAAACAAACAAGCAACCAACCAACACTCAGTCAGTAGTCAGTCAGTCAGTCAGTCAATCAGTCAGTCAGTCAATTAATGGCAGCCAATTTTAGTCAGTCAAAATGTTGATCAATCAATACATCACTGCTCCTTCCATTGCCTTTCCATCTCATGAGTCGAACGTCTGTTTGTTTGTTTGTTTGTTTGTTTGTTTGTTTGTTTGTTTGTTTGTTTGTTTGTTTTTTGTTTGTTTTTTTGTTTGTTTGTTTGTTTGTTTGTTTGTTTGTTGCACATTTAACGTTTCTGATTCCGATTCATTCCCGGCCCTCCTGACCCCCTCTCACGCCGGCTGTCTAGCTGCTCAATTTGTTCCACCTTCACAATCAGGTTCTGGTGGGAAAAAAACATGAAACATTATTTGGCGAACGCGCCGTGTTTCATCCACACCATATAATATTATAGATCCACATGCAATAGGCTGTGTGCAGAAACTTGCAGAAAAACTTACAGTCACACGACAACAGACAAAACTGCCTCCGGTCTCTCACCATGTTGGTTGATTGGCCAGGCCTATCTTCTCTTCTTTGCCATCCCCTATGCAGTTTTCCCCTACATTACGCTTATTAAGGAAAATACCTTTACATCCACATTATCACATGTTGCTATTCTGCCTTTTTCATGACAAAAGGAAGAAAGCGCCATCGGGAAAGTTTTGAGAAAATCGCAAAAAAATTTTTTTCAAACTTTAAGGACTCGCCGTTCCTTGATTGTTACAGCACTGGCGTTTAGTGTCTTTTTAAGGTCCCCTAACTTCGTTATTTATGGAGGTATCGTGATGGGACCAGATAGAAATGTGCGTCGTCATCTGGGGAATCCAAAACTATAAATAACTCAATTTGACCTACTTTGGCACTTACGTCGTTTTGTCATAAAACGGCAGTATTGTGATGACGCCGCTTACTGGCGATGTGTGGGGAAAAGAGAGCATAGTATATAGCCGACACGATAGGCAGCATGTGAAGGACAAATGTTTAAAAGCAAATAACGTAAGACTATCCATTATTTTACACTATTCATGCTCCTAAAATCCTTTACTAACCATAATCCTCTTTTACGCATTTGCTGATGTTGTTCGTGTTGATAAGTAAACATAATATGCAGAATTTCTTGGGTGGACATCCGCGTCTTCTTCTTATTCATCCCTCTGTCAGTGTCATAATCAGAGTTGTCAATAATGCGAGTACAGTGCTTGTCACTGCGCTACAAGTACTTGGTACCTCAATTTTGAAGGTAAAGTAATACGTTACATTTCTTAGCAGAGTAGCGCCTCAATAGTTAATAAAAATCCGGTAATGAGTATGTGTACTTGTAATTTCCGCTTGTATTTTTTGTCCTTCAATCGTTAAAAGAAACAAATAATGCTCGAAAATGGTCCCCTTCAGTAATTTGGGTTTCTTATTCGGAAATATTAAGATTTCTTTTCTATACTTCATCTAAAAGAGGCAGTGCCGCAGTGCCAGTCAGAGAGGGCCCATACTAACTAAGCTGGTATACGACTTCGACATTGTACTTCTGCAAGAAACAAATACTACCCAGAACAAGACAATAAAAGTACCAGGATACATGTCTTACTACAATCCTGCTAGTGAAACCCACCATGGACAAGCCATCCTCATCAAAAAAGAGGTGAAGCACCATCCTATAGACACGGAAGATGTCAACAAGAAGGATTGTGAGGTACAGGGAATCCGGGTTGAAATCCGGGCGCAACTGGAACGTGTTCAACTTGTATGCTGGGAACAACAGTCTAACTACCACTGGAAGCTGGGAGGAATTGCTGGACAGACTGTGCAGCCGCAGTGGAGACCGCACACTCGTGTGTGGTGACTTCAACGCAAAATCAACTGAGTGGGGCAACCGAAACTCTAACGCTCAAGGGGTGGCACTGGCGAGTGCACTGGACGGGGTGGATCTAACGTGCATTAATGATGGGAGCAGCACAAGACTTGCATCCAGGCCACAGGATGATGACAGCGTCATAGATCTCACACTCGTCTCACCAGAAGTAGCCGACAGTACACGGTTTGAGGTGTTGAGACCTCACGAAAGTGATCACCTCCCGTGTGTGATACTAATACAAAAGGCACCAGGCGAAAGAAGGAGAAAGTACAACGCACCCTTCAGGTATCCCCACAATCCCACGGACACTGGCATTCTGCACAGATTGCGAAAGGCAGCAAAAACAGGCCGTCATGAAAGGAGAAGGCTCACACAGCCCCCCTGGTGGAACGATGAGGTGGATGCGGCTTGGAAGACAAAAAGTAAGGCAACAAAGGAGTGGCAGAAGTCAAGGAAGCAGGTGGTGCCCTCAGAGCAAATCAATAAGGTTGAAGAGCATATGCGAAGGTCCACTGAAGACTTCAAGAAGATAGCACATGAAGCAAAGCAGGCAAAGTACGAGGAGTTTGCGGTGGGTGTATCTGCTGACAAGAGCCTTGGGAAGTTCTGGAACCTGCACAGACAAATGAACAACACAAAAGCAGCTGGAACATTGCCAGACATAGAGTCTGACCAGGGCAGGATCTTGCGAACTGATGAAGAGAAAGGCAAGGCTCTATTCGACCGTTACCTACAGCAGACAGACCGCAGGGACAAGGAGAAGAGACAAACCTGGAAAGATGCCCTTGACCAGGCACGATATGAGGACGTACCGCTGGAGGACCTCATCACACCAAACACATTACGGAACTATTTGAAAGCAACAAAGGACACTGCACCAGGACCTGACGGGGTTCGATACCAGTTAATCCGTAACCTGGGGGAAGACGGGACTGGAGAGGTATGCGCCGAATTCAACAAATGCCTAAAGGAAGGCAGAATACCTGAAGACTGGTTGCATAGTATGCTTCAGCCTCTACCCAAACCCAACAAGGACCACAAGAAACTTAGTGGGTACAGGATCATCACCATGCAGAACACCTTTGGTAAACTGCTGGAAAAGGTGGTTGCAAGAAGGATTGCATCCCAACTAGAAAGTGATGATGTTTTACCGGACACTCTGGGAAGTTATCGCCCACGTAAGGACACATGGGCAAATGCAGCTACCTTTGCATATGATGTGTATGAGGGATTCCAGGACAAGGAAGAGACACTGGTCGTGGCACTGGACCTGGAGGATGCATATAACAGGGTGGACTACAACCTGTTGATAGAGCTAATGATGCAATATGGAGTGAATCCAACATACACTAACTTTGTTGCCAGTGCGCTCTTGGAAAGAAGCGTAGCAATGCGTGTTGGCACATGGACATCCACACCTGTCAAGATCAATCCAGGACTACCCCAGGGCTCTCCCTTGTCGCCTGTCCTGTTCAACATATACACCTCAGGCATAGCGAGAATAGAAAACATAGGGAAGGGAAGAACACTTACCTTTGCAGATGACATCCTGACGTATCAAACAGGTTCAGACAGGAAGGCTCTGTTGGACACTATGCAGGAGAAACTGGACAGGATCAGTGAGTGGTGTGAAGCATCAGGCAGCAGGATTAATCCAGAAAAGGCAGGAGCACTATGGTGTTCCCTTAACAACAGAGTTCCCAGGGCTGACCTTCCAACACCGAATTTCGCAAACACCAGAATTGAACGGGTTGCCAAAATGAGATATCTCGGAATCACTTTTGACCGCAGCCTTTCTTTTGGTGATCATGTGGAAACAGTGGTACAGAGGGCCAGAAAGGGACTGAGCGCACGAAAAGCGTGGCCAGTGCTGATATGGAGCAAAGACTACTATTCCTGCTCTTTCGGGCGTTGGTGCTCTCTGTCATCGACTACGGCCTTGGAACTTTGACCTTGTCAAGGACTCAGGTAGCAAAGCTGGACCGGGTCCAGAATGAAGGCATGAGAGTCGTGTTGGGATGCACGAGGGACACCTCAGTCACGGCGATGCGACGCATGTTGGCCCTGCCCAGTATGCATCAAAGGCACAGAATGGCACAGACCAGGACATACCTGCCTGTGGCACAAGATAAGCACCACCCCCTCCATCAGGCTCTACAAGTGGTGAAGGGACAAAGGCTACGCAGAGGCAGTTCTTGGATGGCAGAAGCAGAGAAAACCATCAAATGTGTGTGCAACCCCAAGGACATCCACCTGGGCCCAGATTGGACACTCACTACCCCACAAATGGTGCCTTATGCCAATACAGTCATCACGTTAGGGCGCGAGTGTCAGGACTGGGCAGCGGGGGCAGCCGACTCTGAGGTCCGACAACTCATCGAGGACAACTCGAAACCCGGCGACCCAGTGATCTACACTGATGGGTCAGTGAAGCGAGGGGAGAGGTCCGGATGGGGTTTCACAGTCAAGTGCAATGGACGGACGATGGCCGAGAAAAGCGGTGCGTACAGTCTGACAACATCCAGCATGAGAATGGAGGTTGAGGCTGCATCTGAAGCTTTGCTATGGCTACAGACAACTGATGCTAGACATGCAGTCATCGTCTCAGACTCGTGCAGCATGCTTCGGAAAATCCAACGTGGGCATTTTAGGGAGAACTGGGCCGAGATCATACAGAGGAGTCACCTCCAGTCCCTCACCTGGATATTCTCCCCAAGCCATGTTGGCGTGACTGGGAATGAAAGAGCCGATGTACTGGCTGGGTCAGGGCCTCTGAGAGCAGGATTCCAATACGATGCTCAGGATGTCATTAATGCTCTGAGGCTAGTCCAGGAGAGGGAATCTGGGAAGGAGGAGTCACAGACTCTGGGGAGACTGCTGGACATGGGGTATACGCGTGGCCAGGGTCGAACTTTACGTCTGCATGGGAAGACCCGGAGAGTGATCAACCAGCTGACAACTGGCACCATCAGCTCTCCCACTCTGCGTTGGCTGTTGGCAAGGGGGACGGAGCGCCTATGGGAATATCCCGTGCACTATGATGTCAGTCTTGGGACAAGGTAACAAGGTAACAATCTAAAAGAGGCAATGAAAAGGTTAGAGGTTTTAGAGAAGATTCCCCTTAAATAAAAGAGATAATGAAATTTTGTTACCCATGAGCTCTGCAATAGTTCGTTTTACGGGGAAAAAAGGCGGTTTTTTGGCAATATTAAATTTGTTTCTTAACGGATTAAAAAAAAAATTGCATGTGAGGTGACACTGAGTAGTCTTAATAAAATTAAAAATTGGGTTCACTCCGATGTTTGTAAGTAGGTCATTTAAATCGCTATAGAATGGGTACCTAAGCTCCAGTCATATGACTGAAATGACAGAAGTTTTACAGTATGGCGATATATGACTTATCTCACTTAGATGACATCGATCGCCGTTTCTCCGCACTTAACTGTAAAACTGTAAACTTTGTGCACACACATGAGTGCTCAAAACAGAGACAAAGAGAGAAAAAAAAAAAGGTCGAAACTACTGACCGACCTGGAAAAAATAATCGCAATTAAGACTAGACTACTTGCTAAACTGCGTCATACAAAATTTCATTAAAATCGGCTGCTAAAATACTAAAGTTATTATGAAAAAATGCCGATTATTTTTTTTCGTGAAACAAACTACATCTACACCAGCCTGTCGCCACCGAATTATTACTCTCTGGGGTAAAACGAGTTAGCCGTAGGTATAATCCATACGTTAATTAACGTATTGACTAATGTTTTGGGAGTTTCCTGTGTGTAGCCTACCGCAGTGGGACTCTGCATACGGTCACTGCTTATGTATGGTAGGTACACTTAATTAGGGAATTGCCGTTAATCTTTTTGAACTATAGACTAGACTCACTAGACTACCTCATGATTAACTCATGTCTTTTTAGCTTTTTTTTTTGTTGTTGTTGTTCAAGCCTAGTGGGTTTTATGCCCATTAAAATTGAAAATTCAATTTTATGACGATTACTGTTTTATGAGAAATCACAACGAAACGGTAGGAGGAGGTTACGTGTTCATTGCAGTTTCAGTTTCGATTTTTCCTAACCCTCCTAACAGAGTCACTTCTTGTTTATTTTCGCTCAAACTTTCCTGCTCTAAATGAAAGGGGGGGAAATGATATCTGTATGGATGGGAGTACTTTCTGTTGGTAACTTAATTTGAGGCATTAAACCCTGATAATAAAACGAGGTAGATTATAACTCCAGGCAAAAGCTTCTTCCAAATCTACACTGCCCAAAGACGGGAAGACGCCCGGATAAGTTCGGAAATTCCCGAAGACTGCCTAACGCAAGTATTTCCGGGAACCCCCCAAACAAAAAAGTCAGTTCATTATGTCATCTGATTTCCGTCAGACATTGGTCTACTCGTTAATGAAAGCCATCATTAAAGTTTGCAGAAACATTTGTCAAGAAACCGATGTAAAAACCAACACCTTCATGTAGAGACAGCAAAACAGATTAGATCTATCGACCAACCCAAAGCGGCGAGTATGTCATTTGATATATATAAATAATACACGTGTCGTAATCCAGTTTTCAATGCAACTGCAGTGACCAGTGGGAGTTGGGGGGTGGTAACAGAACGGTTAATCATAGACCTGCATCTGTTACAGATTTGCTGTCACAATTCTTTTTAACCATTGTAGCATTAGAGCTAGACTAGATTTAATTGCACCGTCCACTATCTACAGGTGTAGTTTTAGTCATCACTCCTTGCTCATCAGAGTGAAGCTCAGCCTCATGCATATGTCAGTGTTTCGTCCCTGTGGCTGCGCGAGAGGGGTGGTCATTTTATTCTGTGGGCGTTCTTAGCAAAGGAAGTATCAGTCACGAAGTAAGCCATGATAGCTGAGACTAAAACAGAGGAGCAAAGAAATAATGCACTGACTTGTGAGCCATGTTTCCAATACTTATATATCTGTACCTCATTCATTAGCATACATACCACCGTTGATTCTTGTCACATCGTCCTCTGACACAAGGCCGTTGTTAACAAATTTGATATATAGTATATGGTTACTGCCATTTTTCCTGGCTCTCACTTCCAGTCTTCTCAAAGGACATCTGATTTCTAACCAACATTTAGTGCATGTGCCACTTCCTGACTGTACCTTGTGCACAGCAATCAAATGCATGTATGTGCTGATGTAATCAGCTGACATGATCAAGTGTTCTCGTTGTGCTTTTGATATAGTATTACATGAGTCAACGTAGTTATCCATTAGCATCATTATTATAGTCACAAGCATCAGAGCCTCTGCATTCACTATTGGATCCCAGTCTGTATAGCTAGAATGGTGAGGACCATTTTAGTTTTGTTCTGGTTTTCTTTTCTTGTATGCAAGTAGGAGTTTTATTTACTCACCTACCATTAGAAATCTGGACTATGCTCTGCCTAAAGTCCAGACCAGTTCACACCCAGTTCCCCAACTGAATGAATAGGTACTCTCATCGACTGACCTGCAGTTTATGCAGAAAATGGTAACTGCAGCTGCATCTAGGTCATGTGCCGAGTATGAGAGACAGCTCTGCTGCCTAACACTTGTGATGTTACATTATACTTCCACCTTCCTGATCTCCTCCTCCTCCCCTTCTCTCATCACATTATTTCCTTATTCTCCTTCTTCTCTTCCTTGTCATTACCATCATCATTACCTTGTTCTGGAGCACTGTCAGCAAGATTCATTGCATCTGTAATATATTGCAAGAATAATCACATTTCGTCTGTGTTGATGTATAATGTTGTATGGCACATGAACACAGTTTGGGGAAAAGTCAGATCATGTGCAGCTTTTTTAATTACCTGAGGAAACCTAAATCCTGATAACATTGTTCTGAGCTTAAATTTTTGAATTTGTACATGAATTTGGAAACTGTCATCAGAAACAGCCTAAAATTCTGAACATGATACCAAGATCTGTATTTGATTTAGAGTGTTGAGTATGACATTATACATCAACACAAATGATACCTGGTATGTTGTTTGAATCACTTTGTTAGGTTATAAGTAAGAAATTAGCCATTAATCTTTGTAGACTCATTATTATTAACCACTGAAGAATAAATGAAAATCTGGAATTAGAAATGTGGCTTCATCTTTTTTTTTTTTTTTTCGAAGCTAAGATAGTATGTTAGAGTTCTTGTTTGAAATAGTAATCCACATCAATATTTTTCTATTAAAGGTCAACCCAGGAATCCTAGAAAAGCTTGCAAAAATTTAATCTTGTGAAATGAATCAAGATTCGTCACAGAGCCTAGATTGCCACAAACGTAAAATGACCAGCACAACATAAAAAAATGGAAGGAAACCAGAGTGCATCCAGTGGAATGGAGGAATCTGAGATTATTATCTTGGAGGTAAAAGCTCAAGGTTATCTTCACAAAGCCAACAACTGAAGCTGAAACACAACATGGCAGTAATTTGGTCTGACATAACATCATTTTTACTTCAATCTATGATTTAAGTTTAACCATAACGACCCTGAAATCTATAAAACAGCAACATTATCTATTCCTATTTGTCTTACTAACTTCATTCACTGTGACAGCACATTCACTGAAGAGTAATCAGGATCAGTGTTAGAATTATGAGTTATTTTTATAACACTCATGTGTCTTTCCATTGAAATTAATTCGATCTCAGATTCAGTATAATGATAGTTTTACTTAATTTTACTGAGTTTGTTTGTTTTAGTAGCACTTCATTCATTTATTCATTAATATCACTTGATTTAGACTAATTCTCAAAATCCATAGCCCTAATTTTTGATTCTCCCAGTGTAATTTAGGCCTACATCACAGGATGGGTGTTAAAGTGGATTTCCCCTGTTTATGTGTCCTAATGAAGTAGTTGATTAACAGTAACTTAATTTGGTACAGTTTTCCTAATGACAAATTTGGACATTTTCAGCATTGCAGAATAATGGGTTAGAGAGTAGTGAAGTGGAAATGAAGAGGATAGAAATATTGCATGACAGCATAAATCTATACCAACACTTGGACATAGTGAAGATCTAACATATATGATTATGAAAATTGAACATGCAGATGAAACAAGATAGTGGCATAAGTATTGCTTAGCTGTCTATTCCAGTTTACTCTGTGACCATTGGTAACTCATTACTCTTCAGAATTTGCCAGTGCGGTACAACAAAGAGGACATCATTAACTACGTTGAAACCACATTAGATGTTGGGGTGAATAGTGTCAAGGTGCATGCTGCCCTCCCCGGACGGGCTTTAGTCAAGCTTGATGAGGAGATCGAAGGTGATTGACAGTTTTAGTTTCCTATCCGTCTTTCTGTCTAATAAAATTTTGTACATACACAAATTTTGTGAACTAGTATCATGTAGGCCTTACTCAATTCAAATGACAATTTGACTCTCTTAGACATGAAATGTGTAAAGGGTGTTTAGCAGCTGGAAATTATTTTTTGCCCATTTGTTGACATTAGCACGAACTCTTGTAATTATGCTTTCATTACTGTACGGGAACCTAGCGGCATAATAATCCATTGCATTCTACCATCACATGGCTATGTGAGCTGCCTTTGAAATTTTGATATGGGTAATTCCAGCAGAAAGTCATGTCAGCTATGCTAATTCCTGAAAAGCTTTGACATTATTGCAATCAGTTTCAGTTTATATTTAAAGAATAAATTAATCCTTGTTAAAAAGGTACAAAGTTGCTTAACTGATGTGACTTTCTGCTGGAATTGCCCTTATGTGACCCCTTCTTGTACCCACCTGGTAAGGCTGCTCAGTGAGACAGAGACAGCTGTCATAGTCAGATTATTGAACTTCCTCAGTATGCACGCACCATGGCATTCTGGCCAGAGTGCATGTGGATTTTGCGCATGCTGATTCTGGCATTACAGACTATGGTAATGCTAGGTGTTACAAGCATTGCGACTACTGTATTAACTTCTGTGAGTTTTGAGCCAAATATTGTGAAACTTGGTGGAAAAACCAAGACTCAATAATACTACTGTTAGGGTAGTACCGCACTACGACAAAACAGTTGGCCAGCTGTTTTGTCTGAGTTGGGTCGGTGAGTTGTGTTTCCACGAGCCCTACCGCACTAAGACAAAATAGTTGGCCGATTTTTGATTCGTGATTATAGATATCTGGTGTAGATCTTGTCTAGTGGTATCTAGATCTCTGTCAAACATGGATATGACAGAAGTTGCTTGTGTTTGTGCACTGGTACATTCCTTCAGAAATAGGAAACGTCAAAAAAGGTTTTGGGTTCATCCCATCATCAGTAAACGATTTTAAAGAAATCAATTTCTTAGTCCAGTTGACATCAACATCCATGTTTGATACGTATTGAAGCTGAATGCAAGAGATGCAAACTTAATTAACCGATTCCGGAAGATATGCAGTATGGGTGTAAACAAATAAGTGAATTGAGGTCAACCCAACAGTTTAGTCTTGGTGGGGTAGGTCTCTCTATTTTCCAACTAGCACAAAACAGTTAGCCGACAGTTTTGTTGGGTTCAGTTTGTGCCCCCGAACAACTGTTCACGACTAAATAGTTGGGTTGGGCTAGTGCGGTAGGCTCCTCTTATTTTCATTGATCACAACTCACCTTCCAACTCAGACAAAACAGTTGGCCAACTGTTTTGTCGTAGTGCGGTACTACCCTTATGTACACATTATCTGCAAGATGCTTAATCTAGGGTACATAGATTATATATCTGGATGCGCCTCCCCCCCCNCCAAAAAAATTTTTTTTTTTAAAGTTTCCTTAAGTTCAAATTTTAATAACTTTGTAAATTGTAATTTTATGTAGCTGAAATTTTTGCACACATTTGCACATGGATATATTGTGCCAAGCCCCTTTAGAGTGTCAGGAAGTTAAAGGGCCGAAACACTTGTTAGACGGGGGTATCTTTCTCTGAAGATCTTCTGTTGCCTCGCTCTCCGAGTAAGAGAGTTTCCTATTTATTTGTTTGGTAACACTGCAAATTTTCAAACAGTATCTCTGGTTAGGTCACAGCTCAAAAACACACATCAGATATTGGCCTACTCAGCATGCCTCCAACACACTGATTATGATATGTCATTTTTTGACATGTGTTTTTAATTTTCTTGTCGTGACAAAAGTAAAGGATCTATAGAACCTATATCAACAAAAGTTATCAGTTATATCTATGTGTTAAGGAGCTTGAATATAGTTTAATAAGATAACGTCCCTGAGAAGTGCAAGCAATAAAAATACAGTAAACTGATGTAAAAGGAAATGACTGCTTAAATGTGCTTAAAATTTTACCAGTTTTTTAACTCATAAAGTTGGTGGACTTTGAATTAAGCAGTAAATCTGTTTTGGACCACCTACTATATTTTTATAAAAATTACTTTGACTGCAGATGATGAAAGAAATCCTTATCCCTACCTCATGACACCAGGGCAACTTGAATATATTCTTGAAGTAGTTAATAAAGATTTTGGTCACAACAGCTAGCTAGAGAGAAGTAAAAATAAGTGCAATGACATGAGTGAGACTTTGTAAAGAACATAGAGTCACATGGTATTATAATTCATGTTTATTATTTTCAGACTTCTCTCAGGCTGTCAGAGATGTGAAAAGATCAACGCTGGAGGGAAATGAAGTCAGATTACTAAAGACGAAGAAAGAATGTGCAATAATCATAGAAGATGTCAACTTTGCAAAGTTAACGGAAAAGGATTTGCGTCTCTGCCTCAGGACCAAGTTTGGCATCGAAGACAGTGCCGTTCAGACTTTCACACCATGGCCAGATTTCAAGATTGCGGTTCTTCAGTTCCAGTCATCTTACCAAGAGGGTACTTACTATTTGGTATTTCCAAAGCAATACTGTGTATCACTGGCATGATGTAATAATAAAATCTGTCATATCAACTGAAAGGCATTAAAAAGTGGCATGAAAGGGCATATACGTGCAGTAACCTTCGGTGAATGAGCATTAAGAGAAAAGTTTTGTTACAAAATTACTGTAATAGCTCAGTTGCACAGGTAGAAAGTTTGTGTTCAGAGCAACCAAAAAGCATTGTTAGATTAATAATGAGGAAGAATTTCCATTTCAGTGAAATCTCAAGAGGATGTTATGGATTAGAATCAGCCCTGGAGAAAATAGGAATTCAAACCTCCGCATTGCTTTTGAACATAATATCAGGCACTGGAAATAAATAAATCTATAAGCATAAATTGAATTCACTTAATCTGATGAATTAATGAAATAATGCACTGACAAAGAATGATCATCTGATACAAATACAAGCAGATTGTTGTGGAGTGGGGGGAGGGAAGGATGATTAGAATAAGGGAACAAGAAAGTAAGGTGGAATGCAAGAGAATGAAATAATGGGCTAGTGAGATAAAAGAGGACTGCCAGGCAAAAGTCATCATTTTAATGATTGAGATAAAAAGTGAGATAGTAAGAACTGTTGTTGAGGCTCGTATCCACTTAGTGTATAACTGAAGAAGGCTTCACAGCAGAAATGTTTTATCATCGTGAATATTTTACAACTAATAAGATATTAAAATTTGTCAGTGATACAATTTGAGAAGCCTTATTTTGTTTATATCAAATGATGATGAAGACGATGATGATAATAATGATGATTACCGTATATATAACTTCTATTATGAGTATTCTCAAGTGGTGTTGAAAAACGGTTATGTATAACTTCTATTACAAGGATTCTTAAGCGGTGTTGAAAAACAATATGTGCATATCTTCTTAAATCATATGCTAGTATTGGGAAAATATGATTTGTAAATTATAAGCTGTTAGTTTTCTGAATATTGACAATGCAAATTAAAATTCCATTACAGTATTTTTTGTCTCTCTCTCCTTAATGAAAGAAGTATGTAATGCTTCATTAACTTTTGATGTAGGCCTACTATTACAGTTTCAGATGAAACAAGTAGTAGACATTTGCCTCTTTATGATGTAATTGATCTCAATTCATAAGATGTTAAATGATAATATATGATATTGTCCTTATTTATTCATAAGGTCATATACCCGAAATTAACTATAATAGACTGCCTTTCAGCAATTCCAGCATCCATTTTGATTTCATGGAATGTCATGAATGGCAAAACATGAAGAGATAGTCCCCAACCCCGTCATATTGTCTTTGATCATCTCCTTGTTTGCACATATTCATTTCCTTTTCAGAGATGGTAGCAATCTTCGCAGAGAGTGACCATGTTTCCATCATCATGTCATCGGCAGGCTGCCACATGACTGCCAGTCCCTTTTATCAAAATTTTCATGACTTTATTGGAAAGAAATTTGAGAAAGATGAAACAGATACCAATGCTTCATGTGTCACTACAGCTGAGAGGACTGAATCAGAAAGCAGTTCTGACTTTAATTTTTTGACTGACACTGACAGTGATGCAGATGATAATTATGTGGATGCTGAAGAGAGCATTGAGGATGGGACCAGCCAAAATCAAAACAGAAGAAATGAGGACAAGAGGGATGAGTTGCAAAGAGAAGAAGATGATGAAGAAGAAGAAAAGGAGGAAGAGGAAGAGAAGGGGTCTAGTGATGGAAGCTGTAGATATTCACTGTCTCAGTACACTAAAACATCAGAAGACAAAGGGACTTCTAGTGAAGAAATAGAGGAAAGCAGCAGTGACATAGAAGGCATAGATAAGAAGAAGGACTTGAAGATTACACACATTAAAAAACGTGTGGTTTGCTTGAGAGGGAGGGGAAGTTCTAGCATCAGAGGATCTAGAGGAGGCCTGGCCAGAGGAAGGAGACGTGGAGGAAGAATTGGTATGAGAGGAGTGAGAGGAAGCTCTGCAAGAGGGAGGAGAAGGAGGTGGCGGGGAATCGTGGATCAGCACACCAGTGAAGATGAAAGTGAAGCAGAAAGCCAGGAAATTCAGGAGATGAAAGATGGACAAAGTGAAATGAGAGTAAAAGAGGGGGAAAAGAAGACCAAACAAGAAGAAAAGGAGAGAAAAACAGAGGAGGAGTCCGAACTAAAAGAAAAGGAGGAAGAAACAGAGGAAAACGAGGAAGAAGATGATGATGAAATGGGAGATGTAGAAATGGATCATCATTTACTGCATGAGCAAACTAGGAAAGATGAAACTGATAGTGAAAGTGAGATTCCAGCACACAAGAATGACAGCGAATATACAGATGAGGAGGAAGAACAAACTGAGGGAAATGTCACAAAAAGTTCAGGTTGCTTTAGAGGATATGGACTATTCAGTGTAAGAGGAAGAGGACAGAGAGGCAGGGGGACATTTAGAAGAGAAAGAAGCAGAGGAGGAATGACAATGAGAAGGAGAGGGTTAGCCAGAATAAAAAACATTTGGTCAAGGGAAGTAAGGGATCAGTGCAGCAGTGAATATGACTCTGATGAGCAAGACGAGAGCTCAGAGGAGGTGGAGGATGAAAACAAAAGGAAAACAGCAGAAGAAGAAGAGAAATTGAGGGAAGAGAGACAGAAGGAGGAAGAAGTAGTGGCAGAGAGAGAGAATGAGGAAGAGGTAGAGGAGAGTGACTTGGAGACAGAAGAAGAGGAAGAGGTAGAGGAGAGTGACTTGGAGACAGATGAAGATGATGAAACTAAAGATAATCACAACAAAGAAAACAGGAGCATTTTGGCAAAAGTGCATCAATACAGAGGAAGAGGATGGGCATCAGCGAGGGGTAAGTCACGAGGAGGTAGATGGAATGGTGCTGCTAGACAAAACTTTGCAGGACAATCACAAAGACAAAGTCATCTCAAAAGCTACAATGTCAAAGATAGTCAGAGTCAACCACAGCAGAGCACTGAATTTAGGAAAACTCATGATGACTTTGAGGCAAAGTCACATGCTGAGGATGCAGCTAAAGATGAAGAAATCAAAATGTTGAAGGAAAAACTGGCCCAGCAAAGTATTTGTCGTGAAAAACTTCCTCTAGAAGCATGGCAGGCTAAGCTATTACTTCACTGTTTCAAGACATCTGGAGACTGTCGTGTTTATTTCAATAAATCTGAAAATGTAGCTTATTTGGAAGGACCTGGAGTGCACGTGAAAGAACTCCAGCTGGAGCTGCTAAAGGAGCTGAAGAAAATCAAAAAGGATCTCATTGCCGTGAGTTCAGCAACAGTATCAGTTTTGTCTAAGGAAAGTGGGAAAAAGTATTTAAAAAATTTGAGCAAAGATTCAAGTGGATTGTGTGCATTTCTTCAGGATAATAATTTAGTTGTTGCTGCCAGGGAAGAGAAGGTACTAAAATCTGGGTTGAGCAATTTGAAAAAACAATTAAATTTCCTGGAAACTGTAACTTCTGAAGCTGATATACTCCCAGATAAACTTACAGCTTTAAAAGATAAACTTGAGCGTGGGCGGCTTGTAGAGGTATCCTGGAAACAGAATGGCAAAGAAATTTTTGTTGAAGGCATAAAAGATGATGTTTTGTCATCACGAAAGATTGTGGAGGATTTGATTGAAGAATCTGGGATTCATAAGAAATCATTCCAACTGTCTGGACCAAGTGCCAAATTTTTACATAGATTTCATGCCGACAAAATTCACAGTATTCTGAACAATGTAAATACTGAAATGAATACATGCAATGGTGACCAGATTGAGCTTACATTCAGTGGAAATAAAAAACAGACCAGCAAAGTTTATACAAAATTGCAAGAATTGGCCACGAAGGTTGTGTCTGAACACTTGCTTCTCAAGTCAGAGTTTGAGTTGAATGAAGATATTGTGTTGATTACAAGAGGTTTTCACTCTGAGGAACTTAAGGAGAAGATTGAAAATTTTGAGAATAAAGAAAAATGCTTAGTTATAACAGAATTACCTAAGCCAAAACCCCGAAACAAAAACCCCTCAAAACAGCCCCATCAGTCTAAGTATAAACCTTCGAAGAAATCAGTGGAAGCATCTCATGATCTTTCACATCCCTTCAGTCATTCAGAGGTACAGTTAAATTTCAGTGTGAAAGATACTTGTAAGCTGGTGATAAAACCATCTGGGGATATCGTCAAAGAAACTTCTGATATTCTGGTCTGTGTGGTGAATGGAAATAACATGAATTTGCAGAGGACTAATGTTGGAAAAGCTTTCAACACAGTAGTGCCATCATTATCAAGGAATCTGGAAGCAGAACAGGCAGCACATCCAAATGATGCTGTTCTTATGACCAAGGGGCCATTTGATTCATTAAAATGCAAAGCAATCTGCCATGTAATTCTGTCTCCTTGGAAGCCAAAGTCATCACCAGATCAACTGTCAAATGCAGTGACCTCAGTTCTTGCCCAGGCTAACGCTTTAGGAGCCAAATCCATCTCATTCCCTGTTTTAGGTTGTGGCAAAGCATTTAAATTTCCAGCATCTGTTGTTGCAAAGACTATTGTAGCAGCCATCAAGTCTGCAAATATTGGCCGCAATCTGCAGAAGATTGTCATCCTGGCTAATTACAATGGCACTGAACTCTTTGATGAATTTCAGACCGCTTCTTCAAGGCACTTTAGCTCAGTGTCTGTCCCAGTTCAAGGTGCTGTAGGTGGATTCCGGCAAGACCAATGCCTTCAGCCTGTCCACCAGACTAACATCAGTGATGAGGATGATGAGCACAATGACTACAGAGATAGGACATTCAGTGAACTGCTGGACACTTCTTTGAGCAATGCACAAGTTAGAATAATAGTGCTGGATGACAAGCGTCCTCTTGAACTGTGGCAGGCACTGAAAAAAAAGATTGAAGAGGTTTGCCTGCACACAGATTACATGGAGCAAGAGACTGTTGACACTTTGTCTGAAAACTGTAAAAAGCGTCTTGTCGATAAAGCCAAGAAGTTGTTTGTATGTTTCAGACCTACTCAACATCCAGAAACTAAGACATTAGTATACATGATCAAAGGTGAGAGGCTGAACATAAATAGAATGAAGGAATGCATCTTTTATGAGTTGCAGAAACAAGCTCTGCCTCAGATAGTATCAGATATCTCACCACAGCGTGGCACTGTTCAATTTTTGGGACATGCAGCTGGGATTGATGAAATGTGTCCATCATACTGGACTTTGGCAAAGAATGAATCATATTCAAAAGCAAATGTGTCAGGATTTGCATCTTTGGTTAGGAAGAAAGCCACGACACTGCCACAGAAAGATCAACAAAGTTTCTTGGTGGATGTAGATGCAAAAACCAGTGATGCCATCAAAAAGCTTATTGCAAAAACAGGGAATCCCCTCAAAGGTCGTGGTGGCTACGATACAAAAGGCTTAAATCATTCTGCCTTTGAAGTGATTGATATCAAGCGCGTTGAAAATACATCTTTATTTGAACCTTACATGAAGGAGAGACAGCGGCAATTTAAGAAAATGTATGAAAGAAGGCAACTCTGTCCAGACATTGGAAGTATCCCAGGCTCCAAAGGCAAAGTCATGACCACTGAATTTCTTGATGACTTTATGAAAGAGGAACTATACTGGGAGGTTAATGAACACTACCTGTTTCATGGCACAAAGCCAGATGTTTGGAGGACTCTGACAGCCAAAGGCATGGACCCAAGGGTGTCAGGGCAGTCATGCATGTTTGGACAGGGAGTCTACGCAGCTGAGGAATTCACTAAATCAGATAATTACACAGGTCATTTTTTGTTGCAGCATTTTTTTTTCCATAATTACCTCCTTATTAGGTGTTATTCTGAATTGTTATTCATAATATATCACAAAATTCTTGTACAGTTTACACTTGTACATTTAAAAAAACTGCCTTGAAAATTTGGTGAGGTCTCCAATGTTTGACTGAATCAGATTGATTTATGAGTTGTTTTTTTCTCTCATAGGTTTTGAGAAAAATGTGGACAGTCCTTTTATTGGTGTGAAAGTACCCAATGCAGCATAAAATTGTTTTAAAAGTTGATTAATCAAGACTGTGGATGTTCATAAGCTTTTGAGCAATCAAAACAGTGCTTTTAAATCAACAATATTATGTTAGTGAATAGATCAGAATGTTAACCTTCACGATGGATTTGATGTGAATGAATACATTGGTATGTTAAGATGATGGATTTGATGGTCACAACACAAGCTCTAAATAAATAAACATTTAAGTGCAAGCATAAAATATTTTCACAAAGTTAGTAACCCAGGAAAGCTCACGTTCAGGTTATTCACATGTTGATGACAATTTGGGAAGCACTAGCATCAAATGCTGCCTTTCAGTCAGAGGAGTGGCAAACTTCAAGGCAAAGAGATAAGATGGCCGACATTGTGTCACAAGGCAAGAGCATTGCATGATCCACTGGTGCTTAGCGCTGCTGCAGTTAATCATTTTGTAGGCCTTACCTTACAGTTTTTCCCAACCTGCATTACTAGACTAACTTGCACCATCCATTATGAAGAACAATATTTTATTTTTAGTGATCAGCTGATTAGTTTGCAGCAGCCGTGAAAGGTTTGGAGACTCTTGTTTCCCAGCAATGATTTACAAGTTTAAACTCAAAGAGACATGAAGGATGGTTTTCTTTTTGAGCTTACTAGTGCTTTTCTCTGTCTGATTAATGAACAGACCAACATGTCACTAGTTAGGAAGTTTTATAAGTCATTTAAGTAATTAAGCCCAAGTGTTAATTTTTTTCACCTATTGATGGCGGCCCAGAAAATGCCAACATCTTAATTTATTTTCATGTTGGTGGCAACCCAAAAAGCATCAAACTCATCAAACGTGTACCTTGGCAGGGGAGTGGTATCAGGGCAAAGTGATAAGAGAGTTGATGCTGGATCATGCATTGAGCGCCGTGGAAGCCTAGCACTACTAGAGTTAATAAATAGCCATTAGACAATGCTATTATATTCACTGAAATGCCTTGCTGCAGTTTTGTGATGGTCCTATACACTTTGAAACTCATGGTGGTGGAAGAGTGCTAACACCATCATTGCATTTTTTTTTTCATGAAGTTTAGGTAAGTGAAGCTCCAACTAATACTTTTCCCTTTTTTAATCAGCACTCTAATTGGTAAAGAACTGTTATTCTGATGATGAGGATTCAAAATATGCTTTTATTACCTCTGTCTCCATGATGATGATTTCTACAGAGGCAAAATGTGCCCTATTATATGCAGAACCAAGAAATTGAGAGAACAAGTTTTTAGGCTAATATGAAAAATGTTTTTAATTTTCAGATTCATTGGGTAATCGCACTCCTCTGGGAACACCTCTCTACATTATTCTAACAAGGATGTTGTTAGGGAATGTGTTTGTGTGTGATCACAACCATGAAACAACAAAGACTAAAGGTAGGCACATCAGGCTTTAAGGATACAGATTCACTCATCATAGCTATACTTGCAATAGCTTATATTGTAACTGTGCTATGAAAAGCCAAAGTTATTTTCCACATTCCTAAGAGAATGTGAGGAAAACATTTATATGGCAAGGCAAAAAGGGTCAGTATGTGTGTTTGCAACTGCAACTTTGAAGAAAAATATTGATGCAGTTTCATTTTTTTTAACATGGGCCTTGATCCCATTAACACCCTTATACTATTATTTAAAGGAAGGCTGCATCGTCCTACAAATCATATTAAATCATATGATACCCTCTTATTCCAATAAAACAGTCTTTCAAGCGTCTGTCATAAATGATAATTGATGTAACGCCTCTCCCAGCACCAGACAACCCACAGGGTTACATTGTCCAAAATTCAAACTGTTACATCCACTGCGTACGTGACGGCCATAAGCTTACGTCAGATACATTCTAGCCATATGGCCAAGCTGTCTAGCTAGTGCTCTGCGGACGCGTGATAGTATGTTGATATGAATGTTTCAGTTCCTCTGTGAACAGTAAATATGTCAAACAAAATCATGCTGAGGCAATGAAAATGCAGATTACTTTTTCTGGCTTACACTATTAAACTTTACGTTTGAATATGGATGACCAGAATCTTAATTAAAAGCTGAATAATACATTGTCAAATAGAGGTGTCTGTAGCTGCTGGAACTTAAGTGACCTCATCGTTTTTGCCACAGGCCTCTGCTATTTGGGGAAGGGGAATATTTCTGGACCCAAGGGCCAAACCCGGTAACTCTAGCTCTCATTATTGCATCATATTACATACGCGTGAAGTAACAGAATGATGCTCTTTCTTTGCAAAATTGACTCGGTGGGCACCATAGATAATTCTTAAAGAGAAAAAGTATTGAAAAATGGAAAATTATTTTTAATATGCATGTCCTGACCAAAGTCTGACTTCAGCTATTGTTTTTGACACAGTGACAATATACTTATTTATTTGCCCTGCAGGTATTCATACCTGGAATTTGGAGGAAAATAATCCTCTAATGTAACAATGTTCCAGTCGCTTAGATTTCCATGGTCATAATGTGTTTATATTGTCACAGTCGACATCAGTAGTGTATTGAGCTTTGCTGCAGATTACCATGATAATGGAGACACAAAACAACAGGAAGTAATATGGGAAGAGAAGAATTTAGATCTCTGGAAGTGTATTGCCCATTCTTCATTGCCACATGAGTATGTCTAGTTTACTAGAAAAATGATACCACTGTGTGACACCAAATATCTGCATCATTGCTATTAAAAATAATACCACTGTGTGACCCCAAATATCTGCACCATTGCTATTAAACAATCTTCTTTGTTGGAGTCATGAGTGAAGTGATCGTATAGATTGCATTTATAAGAATAGCATTTGATTAAATTATTTGGTTCCTTCATCTGAGGTAAGACCAGTAAGAGATAATTAAGGTTGCAAGGTGATCTCTTCTTGATAGACTATAGAGGTGGAAGTCTTTCCGTTATAAGGTGGATTTTGATTACCTGACTTTTCCTGATTTTCCCACCCAAGGGGTGCCATCTGAAATTTTGTTGGATATTACATATTCGCTAAAGCCATGCAGCTGTCAAGATCACTATTTGATTTTAAAGATTCATTTGGAGAATGAAATCCATATGGCACTCACAAGTTCAACAGTTACACTTTCCAGTGTGCACTTTCGTCTTGGGACTTAATACAGTATACCTTGTAGGTCTAGCAGCACTGCCACTCATACAGGCTGATTGCTCTAGGTGTGCGGGTGTATTTACTTGACTTCACAAAAGACAAATTTTCTGAGATAATCTCATCTAAAGAGGAATACCCTTTATAGGCATTCTAGCTGTCTCTAGGGATTCCCCAAAGTGTGCTTTCTCTTCCTGAACTCCAATCCAAGCTTGGGAGACTTTGGAGAAACACATCATTTTGAAGCAAGTTTTCCTAGCCTTTGACATAGAATATGGTCAGTTAGTTTCTGACATTAAGGAAGGCAGGTTTGAATGGCTAATGAGAAGAGTAATAGTCAGTAAGTCTGTCTTCTCTTTTTGTGCATGATCATTTGTATTTAATTTGATTTATATTTCTTTTCTGTTAATCAGACAGCCATATAGATTGTTTGTTTAAAAGAAGATGTTTCAGACTAAATGTATAATCAGAAAAGCAACTCACAGGCCCAGAATAATGTGAAATGCTACAGCATCCCAGAATCTTTGGTCAACAGACCCCCCCCCCTCCCCAAAAAAACCCCTGCAGTATTTGGGGTTTTTGGAACTTGCACCCATGCATAATACAATAGATCAACATACATTGTAGTGATGTCTTCCTTCATTTGCCAAAAATTGTACAGTAGGCCAGTCACCTAAGAGCAGACTTTTGGGCTACATGGTAGCACTGGATGGTCGAATACCACTACTCTGACGATTCCTGGCAGAATATTTCTTTAAAATGTGAAATCAATAGCGAAATGCTTGAGTTAAATAGTGTCCAAGTCCAATAAAAAAAACTGCATTTGTTTCAAATTTCTCGGATTTACAGGTTTACCATTTGAACGTCTGAGTTCTCTCCCACATTGTTCTCGGGACTGGGTGTCTTCAGAGGCCAATGATACTCACTTTTCTATCTCAGCCTGCCTGTAACCTGATGACAGTGACCTCATAGCTCAGCATTTCAAAGAAAAATCTGTAATATCATTGAAGTTGAATGAAATAGTAGACTAAATCAGCTTCCAGCACAAAAGAAATGGCAGACCAAATTTAAGGAAGAAAAGTTGCAATGATTACTGCTCTTCAAATTGGCATCTTTTGTCTGCCACTAGAAATTAGTGATCTAAACGCTAAATTTAACACAGATAATAAATATGTCATGAGCTGAAGAGTGTGAGAAGGTGTTACAGTTGTTTTTTTCAGACTTTTGATCTCTGCCAGAAAGTATGAAATCAGATCATTCACTGGCCTAAAAAATATTACCACTGAAAACAGTTCATGGTGTCTTCCTGAATATGTCATAAGGAATTCATCATGCAAAAATCGAAAAGGTCCATAGTAGTAGCCTTAAAAGCTCCTTTGCATCCCATTTCACTTTCTTGTCAGTGATTCGTATTTATGCCAATATAGTGGATGAAGAACAATTACTGACTGTAAAGTATGTTTATTTAACATCTTTTTTTTTAACAGATGCAGTCAAGCTGAAGCGACCTCCTTGTGTGCACTGCAAGAAGGACATGTGTACCTGTCCAAACCAGGAACTGTATGATTCGGTCATGGGTGATGGGAGATGGGCATTCAGAGAGTTTGTGGTGTATAACCAGCAGCATTGCTACCCCGAGTATGTCATCACCTATAAGAGAAAATGAGTCTGGTTTAGCAACTTTGGTTATCAGGAGATGTACAGTTCTCAACTTGACATGCCTAAAAATTAATTTTTACTGATAAATATATTGTCTTCCCAGTCACTGTTATATTTGTTTTTAATCTTTATTTCAACTGTCCCTTCTAGTTGGACAACAGTCATAGTAAAGTTTCTTTTCATCAGATACTTGATACATCAAAGTATTATATTTAAAGTGATTAATTCCCTTGCATGTCTCTAGCCTCTGGTGAGTAAACATGGCTGGGTAATTCTTTACATTATACAAGCTGAAATTATCAGTGAGTTTTAATTATATTAATTCCCTTGGTTGTCTTGAGCTTTCAGCAACTTTCAGGGATAGTTAGGTCTTTCATGCTTTTGATTTGGTATGGTTATTTCTGTTAGCTTCCTTGAATGACCTGCCTTGCTGATCACTGAATGGGTTACTTAAATGTCAGCAAACATAATACAGTATCATTGAAAGCACCAGCCAACCATGGCTACAAACAGTATGTAAAGGCCATGTGCATAACATCAATGTGCTACAAAAAAATGGCCAAAGTAATTTTTCACATTTTTGAGAGAGACTTTGG
>JAWQUT010000302.1:848601-917602 GCA_033807755.1 Ellobium chinense | reverse complement strand
AAGGGAAGGGAAGGGGGGCATCTTGTGGCAATGCAAATCAAGAGTCAGTGTGGGTCTTTGCAACTGGCATTACTGGCATTTTAGCAGGGAAATACTGGCACAATTTTTTAAACATATCAACATGGGCCTTGAGCTTATAAACAACATGGTACTCTTAAAAACGGCCTAAATCTGCATTAGGCCATTTTCATAGTACAACGATCATAAGATTGTATGGTGTTGGATTGTATTCACCTTCATGATGCATTGTTGTATATTAGGAATTTTACTTTCATGTCACTGCAATAGGGGACGTTTTTTTTTTATGTAAATACATGGTTTATATCAAATTTCTATTCCAGAATGTTTGCTATGACTTATGAGTAATTTTGGAAATGATTTTAACATAAAGCAAGAATGCAATATTAACTTTTGTAAAGCATGTGCAAGTGTCATTGTATACAGTATTCTACGGACTCAGCTTAATATCAACTCCAAAGGAACATGATAAAGGTTGTGATTAAGTGGAGGATGCTGAAACTGTATCTCTTGCCTTTAATATGAGAAATTATAAATTGTCTTGCTGCCACTTTAAATGAGACTTTTGTCTCTAAGATATCAGACCCTAAAGGTGATAGATACATCAGCTGTTATATTGTTTTGGTTTTGGAAATTGAGAGCAAGAGTAATTGTAAACCTGAGTTTTTATGAGGCATATCAGATGACATGCATATTGTCAAATTGTTCATCAGTTCTGATTTATTAAGAATTTCTTCTATGGCATGAGTATGAGCTCTTGTCTCATCAGATGACTATATCTTTGGCCAGAGTGATGCTCTGACAAAGATTTTTAACCTGATGAAAGAGCACAGTTTAGGTTGTCATAACAAATCAATAACTTAATGTTTTCAAAAAGTGATGTAAGTGGATTTTGTTTTAGTTTTAGACTGGCTGCAGGACAATTACTGTTTTCTGATAAATGTTGCATTAAGTTAAAAGTGTGATGAACCAAAATTTCAAATTGAAGATGCTTTATTTATATCTACACAAAATGTCAACAGTTTTAAGTTAAATGGCAAATTCATTTGGTGAATAGCAATGTTGAGTTGGTGTAATGAAGCCTACAGTTTCTGTCTACAGTTTGATCATTCCCTTTGCAGCACAAAATCTGCTGTTGATAAATAGTTGTGAGATTTTGTTGCACATGTATTTTATGAGTGATCGGTTCAGCATACTAATGTCAAGGAAAACAGAAAACAGTTTGTGATTACAGCATCCAGCATGTTGTCTGGACAGACAGTGGTGAATTCAGGGACAAGCCAAATGTTCTTTGCTTGTAGGGAGTCCTCACATGAATGGAGAGAAAAAGAAGACCAAAACAGGATGAAGGGAAGCTACTGCCCCTCCTTGGCCTAGGGACTCATGAACACTAATTCTGTCCCCATGTGCAGAGCTGAAATTGACGATAAGATTTACAGATTAAGTGATACAGTAGAAGCTCATGACCTCAAACCTCATCATTTTGAATACCAGGTGATCTTGTTGCAAATCTCAGGTCCAGAGCTCTATATTTTCTATACTAATTTCTTCACTACATCATGTTTTTCAACTGCTGATGTGACAAGTTTCTATGTCTTCATTACTTTGTACATAAAAACCTACATAAGAAGATGTACAGCAATATTTTATAAGTACATAGGAATGCTATTTATAGGATCTATATGTACATCCTAACACTGTTGGGACCAGTGGATTAGACCATACATCTACACTGTATATCGTCATCGTCCCTTAATACTGTCATAAATGCAAATCTACCAAAAATCAGTTACGACAGTGTTAGGAGACGGTGACGATATATCAAAGAGGTTAAATTTACTTCAAAATTATGAATACCTCATCATCTTGAATTTTGAACATGGTACCCTGGAATTCAAGATTATGAAGTTTTACAGTAAATGTATTGGGCACTGAGTTGATATTCACTGTTATGTAAAAAGTTGTTTCATTTTTGTATTTGTTTTTGTTATCCCTGCATCACTACCACTTGGTGCACTGTTTTACTAGGAATTTTACATGTCTTTTTATGTTCTTGAGATTCTGCTATACTTTTAATAATGTTGTTCAGTTTGTTCACTCAGTAAATTAAGAACTGTCTTGAGGATACTGACTTTTAGGAAACCCAGAGTTCTTTCACATTCTTCCCCTTGCTTTGCCCTTCTCTTATGCACATCAATTCAATATGAAATAATCATTCAGGATAACAGTTGTTTTGATTAATGGTTTATTTTATAACATATTTCCCCCAGCACCTGTTAAGTGGCTAGCTGTCATTAGTTAATCATTAGTTAATGTGAGAAACCCCATCATACACAGGGCTACCATAGCCTACAGTGTAACAACATCCAGCATGAGGATGGAAGTGGAGGCTGTCATAAAGGCACTGAAAGGGTTCGAGAAGGATAGAGCACAAACTATGCATATGGTGATCATCAAGGATTCACAAATTATATTGAGATGAGGAGAGATATGCTTCCTGAGAGTTAAGTGATTAACCAGTTTAAAACCCATAGCAATGAGATTAGTGACTTGAATCAACTCTCAGGGACATGCTGGTGTCAAAGGGAGTGACACTGCTGACAAAGAAGCTGGACATTTCTGGAACAATCAAATATGACGCAGTGGATGTGTTCAGAGAACTGACAGGGTGACTGAGGGAGGATGAAGAAAGGGACTGGACAGAACATCACCAGAAGCAAATACAGGAAAAGGCTGGATAGAAAGGAGAAAGTGAGAGTTGTAAACTTGTGGGAAGTGCAAGATGGATCCACAACCATCTAACAACGGGGACAACTAGTGGTGCAATTCTCTCCTGGATTCTGAACCAGGGAATGGAACACATATGGAACTGTCAAGGGTGCAGTGATGTTGTTTCCGGAACGGAGTCATAAAGTAACAAGTTAAGTTAATCATTACACATATATTATGACTTACTTCGCTCAATTAATATCTGTGGTTTGAATCCGTTTAGTACCAGTGCCATATTAATCACTCTTAACTACTATGTATGAATTACACAGATGATTGTTTAGTCATCACTCCTTGCCCAGACGAGAGAATCCCAATCTACTTTGGCTGGTATCAAAGTGATTGGGCAGCACCAGCTCTAGTAAAGCAATAAAGTGATATATTGGGCTATTTGGGATTTTAACCATGCTGGAGGCAAAGAGTTACAAGACTTAATGTAATTTCACATTTCTGTTTTCACTACCTAGGCCTGAAAAAACTGTACTATACTATGATTTTAACCCTCTAGTGCCCAGACATAGAAATACTGGTAGGAAAATACTGAAAATTCACATACACACTTCAAATGCCACCCAAAATACATATAAAACATTGATTTTGAACAATTTCAATATTTAATAGGTGAAACATTTTTGGTCAAATTTGGACCTCCGGGCGCTGAAACATTCGTGCCATATTTGGACCACTGGGTTGTGTGGGTTGCCAAATATGGACCAGTGGGCACTAGAGGGTTAATAAGGCAAATTAGACATCTTCGGAGGGCTATGAATGTAGGAGTAGTGTAGGTTAAGTCGTTATTTGTGAAGAGCTGTTGCTACTAGTAGAATGGGTGCATGTGTGAGAAACACATATTATACCGCTTGAAAGCTCTACCAAACCTATACCAATGTATATGTTATATACTGTATATATAGATATATATGGCACGCCATTACTTTGATTCCCATAAGAAAAGATTAAACAGCTGAGAACTCAATGAAAATTTTATCACTGATCAAATTCTTTTGTTACAAACAGTTGTATATTATGAGCGTGAATAATTTGAGTGTAAGATTAATTTTCAAGTCCGTTTCTCATTAATCAGCTGAATTACAGTTGACTGAATGCTTGGCTAGCAAGCTGGCTGGTCAGTCGATCGATCGGTCGGTTGATTGATTGATTGATTGATTGATTGATTGATTGATTGATTGATTGATTGATTGGCTGGCTGGCTGGCTGACTGGCTGGTTGTAAAGCAGCATAAAAATCAACTGATTTTAGTGCATCATTTTCTCTTCCGACATCTTGAGTTAACCGTGTATTATTGTGCACAGGATCTATTTTGCACAGCGGGCAGTTGAAACATGAGTATGTGATAGTTTAATGCTATGGAACCAGATTTTAAGCCCAAGCACTAGATTCACTGTCACAAGTTGCCTACTCTTATCAGTATTAGTGACACAAAGCATGTCACATAGCATGACTGGTCTTAGGTTATTAGGCTGATGATTGTTCCTCCATCTCCCCCTATAGGTGAATTCAAATTCCAGAGCTTTACCTGACACACAAGAAGCTCGTTTTCTCTGTAAAAGGAAAAGAATTGCTGATTTCATGTAAGTTCAGATGGAACAAATCAATTCTATGTCAGTGAACCTGAGACTGGTTTAATAATAAAAAGAATTCACTCATAGATTTTTTACTATCACTCTGAATTTTATCTCTATACAGCAATTGCTCCAGGAAAGTATTCTCCCTTGTCCGTATTCCCAAATAAAGGAAAAAATTCGGACAGCAGTATTCAAAACACTTTGAATGCATCTTATTATTGATCCTGAAAGTACACAACTGCATTTATTCAGACTTTTTATATTTTTATTCTATGTTTCGCATTTAAGATATAAAAGATAAGCTTGTGGAGTCTTTGTCATCTATGTTCAGTCATGAATTTTTGCACACTAGAAAAAATGATTCATCTTGTCAAACAATCTGATAATTTATATCAGCATTAAGTCATGATGGAGACTGTTTTATCATTTTCATTACCAGTGGGTGATTTACGAATGATTTTTGTTAAAGTAGCCTGTTAAGTTAAAAGGATTTCAGAGAGGATTCCTCATGTTGCCAAACAAATGGTGCAAACAAATCACAACTATTACCATTTATTATTACCATTTTATTTGTGTGTGCACTGTGTAGGTGGTGTTTTTTTTTTTTTTCTTCTATATATATTTCTTGACATTATTATTTTAGTTTGTTTATTTTCACTTTAATCATGGTCATGCTGATACAACAGCAGTATCGTGTCATCGGTGTATTTGGAGTTCAATCTAGCCAATAAGATAACTATCTGGACAGCTAATGAGTTGTTTTGGTGATCTAAACACTATATTATAACTAATATCTGAACTGTATAATTTTAGATCAAAATGAATATATCAAAATTGTGTAGGCAGTAAAGGAAACAATGCTAAATAGAGGAACAGGGGTGAACCAGGATCCACTTTTGAGAAATAGGCAATGTTTTCATGATATGACAGTTGAACACTCATTACAATCTCAGATTAACATACATAATTAAACACTTTCTTTTTAACTGGTAGATTTTTGTTTGTAGCATATGAACTGAACAATCTACTCGGCACATTTTACAAAGTATTTTTGACATGGAATTGGGTTGACATCTAAAATCATAATATTCAAGAAAAAAGGTCATGTGCAGAATTTGCTATAATTTTGTTCATAATATTGGCAAAGGTTTGATGACAGTGTCGGAATTCATGTTTCAGGACTTAAGTCTTCTATTGCTATTAAAATGTTTGAGTGCAATGCCATATTTCTCCAAAGTTAATATTTATTTACTACAGTGCATATGCACATCATCAGATGTTATTTAATTATTGGCATGATGAAACCTCACAAGCTGATTTTCGAACTGTGAAAGAAGGAGGAAACAACTGATCCATCTCCAAATTTGAATAAGGAGGTGTTCTTGGGAAGAGAAGAAATGTGCATGAGAAATCTCCTAAAGGATAAGAAGTTATTAAATGCGGATTTCAGGTCAGCAAATCTGTTAATCATCTAAAAGCATATTTCTAATCAATACCCATAAGTCAGTGTACATGTCTAAGAACAACATTATGTCTTGAGCCGTGTAAGTTAGAAACGTTCACTTTTCCCCTCTCCTGTTAAACCTCCAAACATTGTCAGGCAGAGCATGCCTTTTATGCATGATAAACTGTGAAGAATTTTTAGGAGATTTATGATATGCACATTCTAAGACCATGACCGATTAACAGCTTTACCCACCAAAATCCTTTAACTAATGTTTTTCATACTTATACTTACTAGAATTTGGGTCAAACTTTTTTAAAGTGAATAATGAAGGTCCTCAACTACAGATTTTTGTTGAAAAAAAATAACTGCGCCATAAAATCGACTTTGTGAGGTTTTATCATGCGAATAATGATATGCAATCATTATAATTATGTAACTATGCAGTGGTGTGTGCATGCACGCAGCTATGTGACAACAGGGACCACAAACATTGATCATATTCCGCTTCATTCTGAATAAATTTTATTTTCCTGATTTAGTTGTAACGCTGAGTTTAATATGTTTTCATATGCCAACACTGAACGTCTTTTTGTGTTTTACTTTACGAGCATATGATCAAATTTTTTTTTGGTGAAAGGGAGTGACTTGCAGATTCTTATTCAGGATACACTGCATATCAACATCTTATCTGAAATTTAAAAATGAGGTTACATTGCTTATGTTTTGGGCAGAGTTTTCCAATACATAAATAGACTATGTCCAAAACCAGGTTTTGGACTTTTTAAGCTGGCAACTACTGTGGCTCACAATATTCATCTACACTGGTGGTGCCCAGATTTACAGTTTACTGATGACTGAAATTCAAAAGCCATGGAACAGATCGCGTCGAACTACAAGAACAATATGATAGGGCATGATGTGGCAAACGTGGGCAAAGTCTAACTATTATGGATCTTTACCATAGAATAATCAATAATCAGGGCCAAGCAAGCTCTGATTAATCATATGCTCCTTACCCTTTCCCCAAATATGGACTTACAAAGAGATTATACGTATAGGACAGGTCTAGATCAGCACACTGAAAAGTTACCCTATATGGCCAAAGATTATTGTTTGGGACCAGCTGTCTCATTTTTTTTAATGCCCTTACATTCATCTGTCCCCCTTGTAGATCCTTCTCCCCTTCCCCCTCTCAAAAAAAGTAGTTTTGGCCTTGAACCCCCCCCCCNAAAAAAAAAAAAAACACACACTCACACAAACACATACACACACAACCCTTATACACACACCTTGTCTGGCTTCGCCCATTTGTCTGTTCCCTCCCATTTCTGTCTCTCTCTCTCTCTCTCTCTCTCTCTCCTCTTCTCTCTCTCTCTCTCTCTCTCTCTCTCTCTCTTCCTCTCTCATTCTCTCAGCCACAAAGATCGCCCTCGTCTCCTCCCGCTTCTAACCCTCCCACAGCCTCGATGTGTGCTCGCTTGCCAAATTCCCGGTAGCAGCATCTAGTCTAGACGAAGATTTCATTATTATATGAACTACAATAATAATGTTGATCTGATGCGCTAAAGTTAAAACAGCACCGCCAGGGTTTCTCCAAAACAACACATTGATTCCGGGAAACTACGGGATTCCCCGCAGAACCAGTATTGCCAAATTGGCTACTAAGCAAAACGACTATTTTCAACATAGAGATTCGTGCATTATCACTGCATTGTATGGGGTAGCAATATAGTGAACCAATATATGCACTCCCAATCAGTGAATGGGACACCACTAGATTACTACATTGCTGATTTACATCAGTTCCAAATGGTAGACTAGCAACTTGACATATTTTTCAATTTAGACCTGAGACAAAAGATCGAGCTTCAAATGCACTTCGGGACCTATGTGGGTAAGACAGTTTATTTTTTTAACTTTGGTCCAACATCAATTTCAAATAACTTGAGGTCTTGCGTCTTGCTATGGGTCTTAAGTACTCTTCAAAATTTACATTTTTGGTTATCATTCCGGCGATATTTTGAGGCCTTTTCAAGTTTGGCTTGACCACTTCATAGAACCTGACCTAACACTGCGCAGAGCTGCTGGAGGACATTTCCACATCAGCGATAGGTAGTTATCTACTTGTACTTTGACTATAAGTACGGTACCTTTAATGTGTTTGAGGTCTTTGTTCTGTTCTCCGTTCAATAATAATTACAATAATGCGTCACTAATAGCACTGTGTCGGAAGATTCTGTTAGTGGCTATCCAATCTGGCCCTGAATGAGGGCATTCCCAGAGGGTGCCGCATTTACTGAATCTGGTAGCCATGAGTTTATGAGCGTCGTCGCCGTCTCACCGAAGTGATTACCTCGTACATTAAAGGGCTTATATCGGCACCAGTGTGGAAGTGTTGTCTTGACCATTTTATGGATATATCAAATACATCGGGTATCAATACTTGAAATATAAAGCTGGTGATAAGTCAGGTATCAATACTGTAATCATGCTGTCATGCCATGAACTTTCCTCAGTAACCAGTAAATTTACATTGATTAAACTCCTGTCATTTTTTTAGTAGTCTATCCATCTGAGACAGTTCATTTACAGTATCATTTTTGACATACAGTCGTTTCTTTATAAAATTATTGTCACTCAATATTATGCAACAGAAATAAGTAAGCTGTCTCTCAGCACCTTTAAATCATATTTTCTATTTTATAAATTTAAGGTGGCCAATGACTGAAGGATCCTGCCTTTGCTCTACATTTTGAAGTATGACAGGATCCGATGTTGTAACATACACAACTACCTAGCCAGCCACAGTAAGCCTTCCAGCGCATTGTCCATTTATCCCATGTCAATGCCCTTTTCTCCTGACCATTTATGGGAGTCCAAGCCTCTGACAGTGACATAGCAGCTCTCCACTATGTTCATGTAACCTTGTTATATTTCACACTAATTAACTTGTTATATTTCACACTAATTTCACCATTGTTAATCAGTCTAAGTCTGGACTGAGATAACATCTTTATGCGACTACTGGTAGAGGTTCAAGCCAGCTGCTACAAGCTCATAGCTAAGCCCGCCTTCCTCCCTCCTTACTTGGTGACTTCAACATCAAACAAGACACGCACTACAACAACTCTCCATTTACTACAATATTTAGAGTACAGTCGTGGCTTTAAAAAATGATAGGAAAAGATGTTTCTGTGTTTACAGAACAATCATTGGAGCGTTCATCAGGTTATAAAAATAGACATAAACTTTAAAATGCTACGCTAATAATAAACATAAATGTCAAGAAAGAAAGACATAAATGCCTGATCGCTGTATCATACACCTCCACTGAAAATAAATCCTTAATATATGTTTGTTAATTCAGTTTAGTCTATGCTCCTATTCCACCTTCCCTCTTCATTTTTCCTGTTTCAATGTAGATAAACCAGTTGCTGATTCTTTTGTTATCCTTACAGCTCATATATATTCCATATAGTGCAAATGTATGGATGAAATACTTGGGACCACACTTCCACACTAATGTCCCTGTATCACTTCATAACACTTTAACAGTTATCCTCAAATGTTCTGTGACACCATACTGCTTCTGAATACACCATTTAAACCCTTGAATGGTTACACTGATATGAATGCACTAGTCTAAAGCAATGATTTAGAACAATGCCGCCAATCTTGGGAAAAGAAAATTTGAAGTGCGGCAAGGAAGAACCTGCCGGTGATGTATAAGGAGGAAGAGATGGATTATTATTTTCTTTTATCCTATGTTCTAGTATATGTACAGCCTCACCACTTTCCCTTTGCACCTTCTTCTAAATACAGCTGTATATCATATCTTCGCTGCATTAGAAAACCACCATCGGAGTGGGGAAGGTGATGGCATCACCCACTAGTTTCATAACGCCCATGTACTTCAGTTCCATTTGTCGAGAATGCACAGTGCATCATGACACAGGTATTCTGAAGTAAGTATATAAAAGTAAGACCATTGTGTAATTCAGCTTAAGTCTTACCATGATCCTTTTATTTTAAAAAGTTTGCTGTGAAATAAAGGCCTGAGAGTAATAAGAAGTCAACAAGTGTTGGCGAGAAGAAATGGATGTGACTGTATTGGGTATTCTAATGTTTGACTAAGAAGAAATTTTCTGTGAAAGGTAGTCTGCTAAGTCAGTTTTATGAATATTCCAGAGCTATGTCAAGGTAACATTATCTATCAAAGCTAGAAACACTTTCAGATTTTTAATTTTTGTTATTAATGTGGTTTTTTTAATCCTTTATTTTTGTCTTGTTAGAAGAAACTAGAATTACCTGAATACTGTCTGCTTGGTTTTGTCACTGTATCTGTTTAGTTTCCACAGAGCAACTTTTCTGCCCCAAAATTGGAAAAAAAACCCATCAGAAATATTCAAAATATTTTGTCCCTGTCTATAAGGCTTAAAGAAACAGCCTTGGTCTTACACCAATGTTATTTTTTTTCCTCCCATTTTACTTTGTGAGGTTTAAAATAGCAACACTGTCCTTATATCTTTGAACTTTAACACAAGGGATGAAGTTTGAAAAATGATTAAGAGAATTCTTACATTTTTTTGTCAAACAGTTACAGCAGTATAAATCCAGCAGTTCCTGTGGGTCAGTTTATCAGTGCATCCCAACTTACTCCAGAGTGTTCATCATTTTCATTTGGTTAGTAAAAATATTTTAACGTTACGTGAGCCCCTAACGCTCTTTCAAATATTTCTGACCAGTAAACCATGGCTCAGTTTCCTTTTTTATCAGATATTTTTAGAGTTGCTGAAATATCATGCATTTAAAAATGATTATCTTGCAGTTACTCCTCTTCATATCTTGAACAAGCCTATAATTATATTTTATAAGTCTGTGGACAGTACTCATCAAATAAGTCTGAATTAATTGTATTTACTAGGTATCTTAGCACCTGTCAAGGTACACTCTTCCATTGGATCAGAAATGATACTTGCACCAAGTTCACTGACTGACTTGAGAATTCACAGTTTCTTTTCTGTCGTGATATAAAATACGCTGATAGTATGTCATACATTTTTCACAATATGTGAGGTGAAAGGAACCCTTTTTACACAGAAATTGTCAATCCTGGAAAGCACTGTTACATTGCCATTGGTGTGTGCCCAAACAATTATCCATCAGACCGTCAGCCAGGATGGAACAGGGGATCTATTGGATATCATGCGGATGATGGCGGGTAAGTATTGGATTCAAAGATCTGTGTACTGTCACAAAGGCAGAGGTTTTGTTTGCAGAAACCCCATTCTAGCTGGGTAGCTCTTTCTTTTTTTCTGGTAGGCATTCATCATCAGTGATGTATGAACCTTTGACTTATTAGAACCATATATATAAATATATATGTGATGTCATTTTGAGTAGAATTTTGATGATTTTGTAATCTGTTGATGACTAAAGTTAGTTTTACTGTTGCTGTGTTGGACAACTTGACATGAGATGGTTTTGTTTCTGATTCTGAATTTAGGATCTTCTCTGGGAGAGGATCAGCATCTGTCACAACTGAGAAATGCCACCGTGGTGACATCATGAAGTGTGAAGTCAACTTTAGGGGAAAGTCACTCAAGTTTTACAAAAATGGCAAACTGGTGAGATATGATACATATTTAATACAAACATTCATCCCTCCCACACAGTAAATGCTGTACTTTATTGATGTATAACTTTTAGAATTCAACAAATTGATGTTTTTTTATTATGTTGTCTCTTTGTTTGTCATCAGGTGCATGAAACAGAGCAGCTGCGGGAAATGGACAATCTACATGCAGCTGTAGGATTTCATTCAGTGGGAGAGTCTGTTCGATTGCTGGAGAGTACACCATGGCAGGTGGTGAGAACTGTTTATTCCTACCCACATAAACAATCAGATGCCAGTAGTCTTCTCCTCTTTTAGAGTAATTTTCATCATGTAACTTATAGTAATGGCTGTGAATCATCACATGCAGGTAACCACAAAGAAGAGCAAAAACATCATGTAATACAGCTTTCCCCTTCACAGAACCATTTGAAGTGATTCTAATTTTCCTGAACCTTGCAGACTGTTTGAGTAAAGTTTCCTTGTTCCTATATTTTATTTATTTGCAGCAACCATACAAATCCTTTCAATCACTTAAACATAAATAATTTCTGTCCATGCATTTAGAGGATTTAGATAGATTTCTGCTTTTAATCCTGAACTGTGGACAGATAACTAACCTTTTCACCATTACAATAACTAATCCTTTCTTTGTTAGACAAAAAAAATAGTCATTAAGTACTTATGGTTATGTTATTACTACATCTGTGTCAAAGTTGAGTTTCCTCAATAGCAGTTCTTAAGTGTGACAGCGATGAGCCATTTTCAACACTTCTGTATTCACCTTTTTTGTGAAGGTTTTCATCTCCATTAAAATACAACTGCATATCATATTATCTTTGTTGTACTAGAAAACCACAAACAGAGTTGGGAAGGTAACTGCATCACCCACTAGTGTCATAACGCCCATGTACTTTACTTCCATTTGTCGAGAGTGCACAGTGTGTCATGACACAGGTATTCTGAAGTAAGTATATAAAAATAAGAGCATTGTTTAATTAAGCTTAAGACTTCATATGATCCTTTTATTTTAAAATAGTTTGCTCTGAAATAATGGAATGAGAAGTTAAAGGTGTCAAGAAGTGTTGGCAAAAGAATATGAATGTAATTGTACAAGATATTCCAAAGATAAATCAAGAAACTGTAAAATGCAGGCCTACTATGTCAGTTTTCTGAATATACCAGAGGTATGGCAAAGTAACATGTCTATCAAAGCTAGGAACACTTTCAGATTTGTTTTTAATGTTAATAATGTGTTTTTGACCATATCTTGGTGTCCTGTTGAAAGAAACTTGAATTGGCTGAATACTGTCTACTTGAGTTTGCTTCTATTTCTGTTCAATTTCCAGAGAACAACTTATCTTCCCTTTGAAGAAAAACAAAACAAAAAATTTATGAGATGTTTACAAAATATTTTGTTCCAGTTTTTAAGACTTAAACAAACAGCCCAATTCTTACACAACCTTTTATTCTCCATTTACTTATTGAAGTTTAAAATTTTCACATCTTTCTTGTATCGTAACACTTTTATCACAAGAGGTATAGATTGAGAAGTTGACCATGAGAATATTCATTAATTGAGAGATTTCTTACATTTTTTTGTCAAATAGTTACAGCAGTGCAAATCCAGCAGTTCCTGTGGGTCAGTTTATCAGTGCATCCCGACTTACTCCAGAGTGTTCATCATTTTCATTTGGTTAGTAAAAATATTTAAACGTTACGTGAGCCCCTAATGCTCTTTCAAATATTTCTGACCAGTAAACCATGACTCAGTCTACATTTTTACCAGCTAGTTTTTAGAGTTGCTAAAATATCATGCATTTAACAATGATTATCTTGTAGTTACTGCTCTTTATATCTTAAGCAAGCCTATAATTATAGGGTAAGAGTCTGTGGACAGTACTCATCAAATAAATCAGAATTAACTGTATTTACCAGGTATCTTAGCAGCTGTCAAGGTACACTCTTCCATTGGATCAGAAATGATACTTGCACCAAGTTCACTGACTGACTTGAGAATTCACAGTTTCTTTTCTGTCGTGATATAAAATACGCTGATAGTATGTCATACATTTTTCACAATATGTGAGGTGAAAGGAACCCTTTTTACACAGAAATTGTCAATCCTGGAAAGCACTGTTACATTGCCATTGGTGTGTGCCCAAACAATTATCCATCAGACCGTCAGCCAGGATGGAACAGGGGATCTATTGGATATCATGCGGATGATGGCGGGTAAGTATTGGATTCAAAGATCTGTGTACTGTCACAAAGGCAGAGGTTTTGTTTGCAGAAACCCCATTCTAGCTGGGTAGCTCTTTCTTTTTTTCTGGTAGACATTCATCATCAATGATGTATAAACCTTTGACTTATTAGAATGATACATATTTGTATTGTCATTATTGTTACTTTGAGTAAAATTTTGATGTTTTAGTAATCTGTTGATGTCGCTGTGTTGGACAACTTGACATGAGATGGTTTTGTTTCTGATTCTGAATTTAGGATCTTTTCTGGGAGAGGATCAGCATCTGTCACAACTGAGAAATGCCACCGTGGTGACATCATGAAGTGTGAAGTCAACTTTAGGGGAAAGTCACTCAAGTTTTACAAAAATGGCAAACTGGTGAGATATGATACATATTTAATACAAACATTCATCCCTCCCACACAGTAAATGCTGTACTTTATTGATGTATAACTTTTAGAATTCAACAAATTGATGTTTTTTTATTATGTTGTCTCTTTGTTTGTCATCAGGTGCATGAAACAGAGCAGCTGCGGGAAATGGACAATCTACATGCAGCTGTAGGATTTCATTCAGTGGGAGAGTCTGTTCGATTGCTAGAGAGTACACCATGGCAGGTGGTGAGAACTGTTTATTCCTACCCACATAAACAATCAGATGCCAGTAGTCTTCTCCTCTTTTAGAGTAATTTTCATCATGTAACTTATAGTAATGGCTGTGAATCATCACATGCAGGTAACCACAAAGAAGAGCAAAAACATCATGTAATAAAGCTTTCCCCTTCACAGAACCATTTGAAGTGATTCTAATTTTCCTGAACCTTGCAGACTGTTTGAGTAAAGTTTCCTTGTTCCTATATTTTATTTATTTGCAGGAACCATACAAATCCTTTCAATCCCTTAAACAAACGTAAATAATTTCTGTCCATGCCTTTACAGTATTTAGATAGATTTCTGCTTTTAATCCTGAACTGTGGACAGATACTTACCTTTTCACCATTACAATAACTAATCCTTTCTTTGTTAGACAAAAAAAAATAGTCATTAAGTATTTATGGTTATTTTATTACTACATCTGCGTCACGATTGAGTTTCCTCCATAGCAGTTCTTAAGTGTGATGACGATGAGCGGTTTTCAACACCTCTCTATTCACTTCTTTTGTGAAGGTTTGCACACCTTTTTTTAAATACAGCTGCATATCATATTATCTTTGTTGTACTAGAAAACCACAAACAGAGTTGGGAAGGTAACTGCATCACCCACTAGTGTCATAACGCCCATGTACTTTACTTCCATTTGTCGAGAGTGCACAGTGTGTCATGACACAGGTATTCTGAAGTAAGTATATAAAAATAAGAGCGTTGTTTAATTAAGCTTAAGACTTCATATGATCCTTTTATTTTAAAATAGTTTGCTCTGAAATAATGGAATGAGAAGTTAAAGGTGTCAAGAAGTGTTGGCAAAAGAATATGAATGTAATTGTACAAGATTTTCCAAAGATAAATCAAGAAATTGTAAAATGCAGGCCTACTATGTCAGTTTTATGATATACTAGAGGTATGGCAAAGTAACATGTCTATCAAAGCTAGAAACACTTTCAGATTTGTATTTAATGTTAATAATATGTTTTTGACCATATCTTGCTTGAGTTTGTTTCTATTTCCATTCAGTTTCCCGAGAACAACTTATCTCCCCTATGAAGAAAAACAAAACAAAAAAATATGAGATGTATACAAAATATTTTGTTCCAGTTTTTAAGACTCAAAGAAACAGCCTAATTCTTAGACAACCTTTTTTTCTCCATTTACCTAATGAAGTTTAAAATTTCCACACCTTTCTTGTATCCTAACACTTTTATCACAAGAGGTATAGACTGAGAAATTGATCAAGAGAATATTCGTTAATTGAGAGAATTCTTACATTTTTTTGTCAAATAGTTACAGCAGTGCAAATCCAGCAGTTCCTGTGGGTCAGTTTATCAGTGCATCCCGACTTACTCCAGAGTGTTCGTCGTTTTCATTTGGTTAGTAAAATTATTTTAAAGTTACATAAGCCTAAAATGCTCTTTTAAATATTTCTGTCCAGTAGACTGTGGCTCATTAGATCAGTCTATTTTCTTATTGGATATTTTTAAGAGCTGTTTATCTAGCAAAGCTGTTTTCCACATCTTGAGCATTCCTACGAATATAGACAATGAGTATGGAATGTACTCATCAAATAAACCTGAATTTACTGCATTTACTAAGTATCCTGGCAACTTTCACAGCACACTCATTCAGCTGTTCAGAAATAAAACTTCTACTAGAAGCTAGAAACCTCGTAGTGATCTTTGACAACACGCTATCAATGTCATTTCACGTAAATCAACTTCTTAAAAACATGTATTTTGTACTCAGAAGAATTAGTGCCTTGAGACCATACTTGACTGAATCAGCCGCAAAAACATTGATAGCATCATCTATGTTATCACGCTTGGATTATTATAATTCACTCCTGGCCGGTGTAACTGAAGAGAAATTAGATAAATTGCAAAGGGTACAAAATAATGCGGCACATGTAATCCTTAAAAAAACGAAGGCTCGAACGTAGTGAACCACTTCTGAAAACCCTACATTGGTTGCCAGTGAGAGCAAGAATAGAATGCAAAATTCTTCTGCATTGTTATAAGGCTCTGAATGATATTTCCCCTTCCCACCTATTAGAGTTATTGAAAAAAACGCAAGCCAGTTAGATCCTTACGCTCTGAAAATTCTCTTATTCTTTTAAAGCTTAGGACAAACTTGAAGAAATTAGGGGAATCAGCATTTAGTTTTATAGGCCCATCTCTGTATGATTACCCAACCCGTAATATTCGGAATTCTGATTCATTGGCGGCATTCAAGCGGTCACTTAAACACATCTATTCAGTAAACATTTAGGTTCTTAGTTAAACATAGCTGACTCTGTCACCACTAAATTTTTGAAACATCTATATTATTGGGTATGAATATGTGTGCGTAGGTGTGCGTGCGTGTGTGTATGTGTGCATGTGTGTGCGTGTGCGCGTGTGTGTGTGTGTGTGTGTGTGTGTGTGTGTTTGTGAGTGTGTTTAGGTATGATTGTTTTTTCATAATTATTGTACTGAAGTGAGCTTGCGTGCGTATCTGAGAGAACGTTAAAATGTCAAAGCGCCTAGAGCCCACCTCGGGGATTGGAGGCTATACAAATACAATTTATTATTATTATTATTAAATTCATCTGATTGACTAGCACATTGACAGTTTTTTTTGCTATTGTGATGTAAAATAGCCTCCACTGATGGTGTGTGATACATTTTCTGTGATATGTGAAGTGTTGACGTCCTTTTTTACACAGAAATTGTCAATCCTGGAAAGCACTGTTACATTGCCATTGGTGTGTGCCCAAACAATTATCCATCAAACCGTCTGCCAGGATGGAACAGGGGATCTATTGGATATCATGCTGATGATGGCGGGTAAGTATTGGATTCAAAGACCTGTGTACTATTTCAAAGGCAGAGGTTTGATTTGCAGAACCTTAATTCAAGCTGAGTATCTTTCTTTTTTCTGATAGACATTCTTCATCATTGATCTTATTAGAATCTTACTGATGGTATTGGGCACAAACCGTTTGTCTAAAAAAGTAAATTTTACAGGAGAAAGAAAAAACTGATTACTTGATTAGAATGGCGTCTTTCAGTGGATCTAAAGGCATATAAATTAAAAGAAATTATGTTCTACACCATCCTCAGTTTATTTATGGTTTATTTGTAATCGGGACATAGACGGTTTGTGCTGCTTAAATTTAAACCGAGTTTGCCAAGTTGGATGGTTTGAGCCGGTGCCAGAGGCAGTTCTATGGGATGACTTAGACGTTCTGTTCCTACCGCCTAGACTTAATGTGGTTTGTGCTTTCAGGGCTTTATCAGAAACTAAGACTTACACGTTTAGTTACAACTACCGTTACAGAAACACTGATCACCAAAATTACATCGTATTTTCATAATTTGCATCATTGGGCTTGAGTGATTGAAGATTCTAAAATCTTAATGACATCTCTGGGTAGATTAAATTCTCCACAACCCTTTCTTTGCAATCCACTTTATTCATTGTGCTGCTAACAAAAAAAGTCTGGGGTTAGCAATTTCGGTTCACAGTTGAATGACAATTCTGGCTAGTCTATGGTTAACATTTCTTTATGTATTAAACTGTTGCAATGATCACATTTTAGACATATCAGTCGAAATGGGGGTTAATACTTTTGGGCTTTATAAAAATATGTTGAATATTTCAACTCTTGGATCCTTCGTAAACCCCAGAAGCTACAATTTACAATATCATTTCAAGATCCCTTACCGACAACTGTGGGTAGATATTGACTTGAAATAATATTTTGAGGTTTATCATAATGTTGCGGTTATCAATATTCCAATTCTATGTAAAGCCCTAGAATCCACACTTCACAATCTCAGTTTATGACTCCACTAACGACAAGTCTGGCAAGACTGGAGTTAATATTTTTTGGGGTTAAAAATAAATTGTTCGTTTCATCAGCTTTGAGATGTTTCGTAAATTGTAGAATAATAGTTTGATGCTTCGTAACGACAACTCTGGGTTGATGTATAGCCTACTGCACAAATAAGATTTCGAAGTTTAATGAAATGTTGCAGTTATCAATATTCCAATCCTACGTAAAGCGTAGACTATATTAATTAATAACCTGAGGTTATTAATATAATTATTGTATTATGAATATTCCAATCCTACAAAGATCACTAGAACCCATACTTAGCAAGCTCAGTTCATGACTCCGCTAATGATAGTTCTGGCAAGACTAGGGTTAATACTTTTAGGTTTACAAAAAGATGTTAGCTTTATCAATCTTTTGAGCCTTTGTTAACCCCCAGAAGCTACACTTTACACTATCACTATCAGTTGAAGGGACTGCTTCTACAACTCCAGGTTTAACCTGACTGACATTTTGGGACGTATCAAAATTTCACATGTTGCCCTCATGACTTTACAAATCTTTTGTAACTGCTAAAATCTTATTCAAGGCTCTGTTAATGACAACTAAAATTTCTAGCTTAATCAAAATGTGGCCGCTATCGATTTCTGGGTAGAACCATTAAAACTTATGTCTCTGGGCACAAAACGTCCAACTCCAGGCTCAAAACGTCCAACTCATTTCCACCAGCAGACAACGGTCGCTCCTGTTTATAGGTAACATTGCACAAAACGCCTAACTCGGTTGCACAACAAATTTTGACTAAATTTTCTAAATAGGGCTACTCAAAATGCAAAAAAAATTATGCACCCACATAGCCTGTTAAATCTTTTAATGTATTATCACATGGTTTGGACAAAAACATTTACACGTCATAAGAAATGTAGTTTTTTCCTGCGCTGAACGAGACTCCACAACACGGCCAAAGAAACGCCCGACCTAGATACTTTGAGCCGATAACAGAGAGAGCTGGTGGAGTTAGACAGTTTGATAATTTTAATATTTTATGTGATTTCTTTGCAGATGATGCGCAGTGGTATGTTTTAGCTATTTATCATACAAAACATCTGGGCCCCGATCTCGGACTTGGACGGTTTGTGCCCGACACCATCGTTGTGTATTGTCCTTACTATTACTCTGAATAGGCTTTATTGATAACTAAAGTAAGTTTACTCTCATTTTGTAACCACAACTTGACATATGACAGTTTTGTTTCTGATTCTGAACTTAGGATCTTCTCTGGGGCAGAATCAACATCTGTCACAACTGAGAAATGCCACCGTGGTGACATCATGAAGTGTGAAGTCAACTTTAGGGGAAAGTCACTCAAGTTTTACAAAAATGGCAAACTGGTGAGACATAATACATTAAATACCAGACTTTAAATTAACATTTATCTTTATTACACTGTGATGCTGTAATTTGTCGATTCCAAACTTTGAAAGTAAAGAAAAAAAGTTTTATATTGTTTTGCCTCTTTGTTTGTCTTCAGGTGCATGAAACAGAGCAGTTGCAGGAAGAGGATAATCTACATGCAGCTGTAGGTCTTTACTCAGTGGGAGAGTCAGTTCGCTTGCTAGAGAAAGCACCATGGCAGGTAATCAACACTACTCAGTTCTCCTCCCTCCTTTCCACAGTGGTTTCAGACCAGGTCACTTAGTTAATTGCTTTTGCTCACTCTGGCTAGAGGGTCATGCAAGAGTCAAATATGTATATCAGAAAAGTCTGTCTTTAAAACCTTGCCATTCCTGGACAGCACAAAATTTTCATATCTAGAATTTTTAGTGCCAGGCAATTTAGGTAAGGGGGCAGCTGATGGAGTCAATTTATTGGGCTGGTAAGATGCTGGTATTGTGGTTGCAGTGAAACCCATTATCTGATAAGTGTCATTCACAGTGCAACTCCAGAGCAATGAAGATATAACAATGATGCATTACTGGTCTTTTATTTACATAGATGGTGATAATGATTCCTGGCTGTCTTGTTCTGTCACAAGTTGAACAATGCACGCGCAAACACACATGCATGCGCACACACATTTTGATGAAGTCGAAGTAAAGACTTTCAAGGATAAACAGTTTGAATTTCCTTGGACAGAAGCCTATGTGTGCCTGTATTTGGTCATTTAGTTTGTTTGCTCCACAGTGTCTCTTGATTGTGATATCAGATGGTGGACTCTAGAGTAACTTTTATTAAATGTATGCAACTTTTCATTGGCAGTTTAAACTTTGTCATCCGTAAATGAGGCTATAGGCGTGACTACTCGTTTCTTAGGTTCATGAAAGATTTTGTAACATGTGGGGCACTGATTTCCTATAGGTGGCTGACAATGCTAAGGTTGGATTATAATGTCACGTTGGTTCAGAAGTGTCCCCAGAGCTGCTATAACTAGTCCTTCCATGATATTTCAAGTCATGGTGGTGAGCTCCTCCAGTTTTCATACCATTATTTTATATTGTATTTGGAAATTGAGTCTCTTTTATAGTCTGCTGTGTGGGAAAAATGAGGCATCTTACTAGGAGTTGCACATGCCTTTCACTTTCCTCTCTTCCAGCGCCTGGTTATGACTATCACGTAACTTTATCTTTTCATGGTATGTCATTTATTCTAAAGTAAATGCCAAGTCAGATTTCAAGCCTTTACAAGATAGCAAATTTCTTAATTTAAGTGCTTTTGTAGGTTCAAGTATGCTCGTCACCTATTCAGCACTGTATGTTTTCATGGTTAATATGGTACTGGTATGAAAGTTCCACTGTTCAAAGTGAGAAAACCTGCCTCATTTTTCTTTGCTTAATTCTGCAGTCATCAAATTTATGCAGTTTCATTTGGATTTGATGCATGATATTATAACAATAATCTTACTGTTTCTTGTGGAATCTTACTGGCAGACTTAACATGATGAATCAAAAAAGTGATTGCCTCATCATAATCTAACTACACTATTTACAAGAATGTTTTATGCAACTGATAAATCCATTAGAAACTATCTGTAAAGCAAGAGTTAGTTGCTATAAATATTTTAAACACAAAAAACATAAAATTTCTATAAAAATTATATAACTTTTTAAAACTCTGCTCAACAGTATATGGATGAAGCAAGCAGAGGCGCCTTTGTGATGTAGAGAGTGCAAAAGCTAAGCTTTCTTTTGATACCTTACATGCTCAGATTTCTATGTGCAATATATTGATAACTCGGCAATTAAATTGGCCAATTTCTTACTCACACACGCTTCAGGCACAACCCGGTCAAGACTTGGCTAGCCAGTGAACCTTCGCCCAGGCAAACCTAAGTGATCCACGTCCACATAGGAAGCAGACTGCTGTGAATTCCCTTCAGATAGACAGACAGACAGTTCCTATCAATCTTTTGCTCATTTAGAGTAATTTTTCATCATTTAGCTGAAAGTACTACTTGTGAGTCATCACACACTGAAAACCAAAAATGAAAGCAAAAAACAAACAGCATTTTTCCGTAATGCAGCTTCTACCTTTACAGTACAATGTTCACTGGTGTGATGAAGTCCTCTCTGGTAGCCACCAGCTGATGACATAACTTGACCACTTGTAGCATATTTGGTACTTCAAAGGCGGATGGTACAAGAAGGGTCAACCAGATCATCAAACCTTGACCAGTTTTCTGGTTACAGACTTGCACTGTGCCATGTTCATCATGGCTTTGGTGACTCAAAAGCGCAGTTGTATTATATGTTACTGCCAAGGACTGATTACTGAACTCAGAGAAAAAAGATTAAATCACCTCCAAGAAATGACTAAAAACTATAGTGCTGCTTAATTGCAAGTCCTCTAAATAGCATCAGTATCCCCGAAGATTTAAGTTTAAGACAATTGTATCTGTAAATTTCATACATTGTTTGAATTTTTGCTGGATAATCTGTTTTATCAGCACAAATAAAATGATAAAGTATGAGTTAGTATTCTGTCATCAAAATAGTATCACTTAATATGTAAAACTTTAATGCACTGTCACCAAGATAATGGAAAGCAAGGTAGCTTGTAATAGCAAAATGTGCAGAGTATGTATTAGAAAAAGAAAGACTGGTGATTACATAAAATGTTTTTCTCATTCATTCTTCAGAGACCAAAACGTAGAGTGAAATCTACACCAGCATCAACACCCAAACGGGGCACTAAAATGTTCATGCAGCATGCTGCTGCTAGCAAAGCTCTGGTCCCATCATACTGGTTTGTCAATGAATCACTAACTTCAGTGGAATTGGAGGTGGCCTCAGCAGACTGTTGTTTTGATGTGGATGAAGAAACAGAAGCTGCCATCAAAAGAATAGTGAAAGAGACATGGGACCCACGACGCATTGGACATGGTAGAGATGCTGCATACCTACGCTATAGTGATGTACAAATTGTACGTGTGCAACGAGTTGAGAATTGTGAATTGTTTGAAGAGTTCAACACCCAACGGAAACGCCTGTTGAAGAAAATGTATAAACAAGGACATGCATGCAAAGCTGTCGATCAGATACATGGTTCCAAGGCAGGAGTGGTAACGACTTCACTATTGGATGACTTCATGAAGGAGGAATTATACCATGAAGTGAATGAGCACTACTTGTTCCATGGCTGCAGACCTGATGTTGCTGCCGTAATGGTGAAGAATGGCTTTGACCCACGACTTGCCAATGCCAATGGCATGCTGGGAAAAGGGATCTACTTTGCAGAAAAGTTCATGAAGGCAGATCAGTATACAGGTAATTATAATGACAATAAAAATAAAATATAACTCAGCCCTGCAGGTATTGAGAATGAATTCAATTGCAATGGAATCTCAGTAGAAAATATCGCCTTGATAGATGGAAAAAGTATATGTTGTATTGAGATGTGCTTATTATTGAGGTTCACTTGAATAATAAATATTAGGATAATAATAAATCCATGCACATGAAATTCATACTCATTAATGAATTATATCATAATAATATGCTCATGTTATGAGCACTTAATACTGAAGTTCCACTGTATGTGCCCTCCTGTACACTTTTTACAAAGTTGTTGGGATGATCTTATTTGCAACTTATAAAGCTTGTTACACAATATCAATTGGCGTTATCCTACCTTTGTATAAAGAACTTTTTTAATGAGCATGTTTAAGCTAAGTATCCACAAAAGCAACCTTTTCAAATGTTAAGTAAATAGAGAAGTCAGATTATTTGAGATTTCCTTACTTTTTTCCTTTCTAATTTGGTGCACAAAGGTGCTAGATGTAGTCATTTTTTTCTTCTGTTGTGAATGGGGATCTTAGGAATATTTTATCTCAACATATTTCAATGAGTTATGTGGAACCAAAGGAATTACTGTCTCTCAAAGCAGTATATTGAACATTGTAGTAAGAAAAATATAACTCCTCTTTTAGCATGTGGATACTCTTAATTATCTTACATAATTTCTGATGCAGAATGCAATTGTAGTTTGAAAAAAAATTCTTATGATTGCCTTGTATAAAAGAACAAAAGCACACTATTTAGCCCTTTGGAGCATACTTTTGCCTGGAACATTTAATGAATTAGAAAATGGAAGTGTGCACCTAGTTATGCACTAGAATCTGCAACAGATGTGTAGTGGATTTCTTGTGTGTTGAATTCCTGATGTTTTAATGAGGTGTCAGAGTATAACCTGTGTCAAAATGTCGTGCAGCCTGTCAAAATGACAGTTAAGTTGTTTTTAGACTACATCCCATTACTGATGTGATATGAGAGCTTAATGTGTGCACTGTTATTGATGAGGTGAGGAAAATTCTAACATAGCATTTTACTTTCAGTTTCCTCAACAAACACAAATTTTCAGAGCCTGGAATTATGTTTCTGTTTTAACAATACATACCTTATTTGACTAGCTGCAAGACAAATGTATTTTAGACCACTAAATTCTTTAACAATGAACTGCAAACAAGATTCTAGGCTCTTTAATATGGTTTGAATATTACTGATATATCATTATAATGTCGCTTAATAATTCTTGGCATGTTGCCGCAGTTTCCCATGTGAGTTGTAAAACGATCATCATGATTCAATCATATTTGTCTTAGATGACAGAGCTGCCAGGTCTGAGAAAGGAACAGTTCTCACACTAATCTTAGCTAGAACTTTGCTGGGCAATATTTTCCTTTGCAATGATGACCATCTAAGCCCTATGAGAGGTAACAACTGTCCCCCATCTCCTTTCATAATGCATCTATCATCATCATTATCATCATCACCATCATCTATACTTGCAATGGAAAAGACTTTCTCAAACCAAGCATTACGTGTATATAATATTGACTGTGGTCCATGCAACACCTTCACCTCATGACCCATTGTCATCTGTCTTATTGCTTCACCTTGAAGTTTGCAGCTCACCAGACTATAAGCAAAAGTACGAGTTTGACGCCAGCATTTCCCGATTTGCCACCACCATGAGAATTAATTTAATTCCAGCATTTTCCAGGCAGCCACCAACATGTTAAAAAATTTAATGCTCACGCTTAAAGATTAAACATTTAATTCCTGAGTGTCAGACATAAAAGTCCTTTCTCAGGGAACAAAATATGTAACTGAATACAAAATTATTACCATCATCTTCACCATTTCTCAGTCATCCTTTACATGCTTCTTTTACTTTTAGGCTTCTGTACACTCTATGCACGCTGCTACTGTGACCTTTATTCTTGGTTTCCATTGCTTCATTTTAACATTTTCTGCAATTTCCACTGAAACTGACATACATGTCTTTTAGAAATGGCGTTTTCTGTGGGTTATGTTATAATTTCCATCATGGCAATGAGGTCAGAAAACATGGCTATAATAGCTAAGGATATCATGCAAAAAACATTTAAAGCATATTTTCATCATCTCACTCCTTTCAGCCATGAGTTTTTTGGTAACTGGCCATGTAAGTAACACTTTATGACAAAGTGAAAGCAATTTGTATAAAATTTGTTTCTTTTTCTCATATTTTGATATGTTTTTCATGATCTCAAATTTTAGTTTTTGACTCCTTTTGAAAAATTCCATGCTGTGTCTTTCATTCAAATGACATTACATTGCATTTGGATGAATGAAAATGAATTATGAACATTTTCTTTTGTACCTACTTAAATATTCACCCAATAATAAATTGTAACCACAGTCATGGTTTGTACCTGCTAAGATTTTAATACAGTAACATTCCAGATTAACATCCTAAGGCGCAGGGGAAAAGAATAGGGGAATCTTTGCCAACAATCCAGATGGATAGAGAAGCTAAGGACAAATTTAAAATGCATTGTACTCAAGGAGCATGCCACCGCTGGGAAGGACCTTGCGTAACTTACTCTCACATTATTACAGTGATGTCAAAGTTAGATCAATGTTTTGTCAATGGAACTGAGCAATCCCATCGAAAAAGAAAGGAAGAAATATTCTATTAACCACAGCTAGTGAGACTGGAATCTTAGATGAAAAAAGTTGTTGCAGCCAATGTGTTAATAGGGTTATATTATCTATATAAAAAAAAATATAAGCTCAAATTTGGGACATCAAGAATGGCCCGAAGGTGAAGTAGAGTAGAGTCAAACATTCACAAAAAACATGTTGTTATTTGTAGTTGTGCTTTTTGGGTGTTTGGCAAGGACTGGACCACAGAATAGACGTAAAAGTTAACATAAAGCAACAAGAATTCTAAAAATAAATTCAAAGAAGACAACAATTTCTCCATACAATGCAGCTGTTGAAAGCCATCGAGTGCACCCAGCATGGTGCGCATCGCAGCTTATGGGAAAGGTGCAAGACAAAAAGGAATCAACATTTTTTAGCTTGAATGTGGTTAAACTTTTGGAACGGGAATGCCCCATCACTCTTCGATTAGACATATAGAAATTAATTTTATTTGCATGAATTTTATCTGGCAATTTAGTCACCACAAGTCACCATTTAGTCCCTTTCAAGAAAGGGGAGGAACTTACTAGTAGAGAAAAAAAATTGGTTTCATAGATAAAATGCGATCCTAACCACAATGGGGAGTTAAGGAATTGGATGTTTGTTGGAAACTACTGTTATTAGAATCAGTGATCTAGTTGTAATGTAAAACCCGAAAACTTCTGTTAAAGTACTGAACTTTACATAATCTATAGTATGCTGTACAAGTACCCTAACATTAATTTTCATGAGGAACATCACAACCACATTAGAAACTGTGTTTCTAGAGAAATATCCTGTCCTCAGAATGTAGCCTACAGTATTTCATTTACTATTTTTAAAGTTTATTTCTCAGTTTGATATTGCCCATAGTTTATTGTTTGTCATTTGTATCAGTCTATGGGTCCTCCTGTCTCATTCTCCCACCTACTTCAGTTTATATACAGGTATTTCATTTTACTGACTGAAAGTTAATTTGGTAAGATTGCATTTCAAAAATATAAAATGTTTGATCTGTATGGCAGTCATTATCACAATGGAGGACAAAACAGGAATTCCTTCTGTGGCTTCAAGTAAACTCCAGTCTTTAATTTTGATATTTTAATTTGTGCCAAAGGTCAGCACTTCTGGTAATACAATAGACAGTGGTTGAAACAAAAACAGTTAAATCAAAAAATATCTCTAAAATAAAGGAAATAAGATGTCCCGTTTAGTTTTTTCATTTAGGCTTCTCTGTCTAAATCAAAACGCTGTCTTTGGTTCCTCGGACTTCGTTTTAAACATTTTCTGCTATATATTATTGCCAGGCAGAGGCCAGGGATCTGGCCAAATAGAGCCTGTTGCAAAGCAAACTATATGGGATCTGCAGTGAGCTCCTGACGTGCCCCTGTATGTGACCAAAGTAGGCAGAGCTATTAGGTGGTCAAATTTATCGAAAGTAGAAGAAGAAGAATTGTTCTTGATGTTTTCACATCACATTCTAGAGATGATATAAACAGGATGAGATATCAGGATTGCATTGCGGATACAAATTTATGTTTGTCATGAACACAAAGAGAGAGAGAGAGAGAGAAAGAAATCATAATGCCTCCTTTTGCATCAAGTGAATTTTTTTGTTGTGTGTAGTATCTACAGTTTCCAGCCCAAGCTTCTGTAAGTGTTCTAATCCTGAGTTTTTTCATCATGAATGATATGTTTACTTTTCTTATTGTTAAGAAGTTGTAGCTTTGCCCTATAAGTATCTGCAAAAAGGCAAAGAAATAATACGTATGTGCCTGTATACCTGAATCTTGACCAGAACATACTTGAATAGCCAGTATTCTGACCGGAGCATTGGTATAGCATTATTGTTTTGCTGGTGTAATCTGATAGTTATTCACTATCGTGAAACAGCTGCAAAGTTGTATTTCTGCAACATCTGTCTGACATACATTTTATTTACATTTTGTGGCTCCTCAGGATCAGAGAAACTGTGTCGCCCACCATGTATGAAGTGCCTGCAAGATAAGTGCACATGTGTAGATCAGGTCCTCTTTGATTCAGTGATGTATGATGGAGGAAAGCTGTTCCGAGAATTTGCTGTTTATGACAAGACTCACTGCTATCCAGAATATATCATCAAGTACCAAAGACTGTGAAGACTGTCTTTATATGTATTAAAAGACAGATAAGCACCCAAAATTTGATATGGTGGAATTATCTGATATTGAGGTTTTTATCATCTCTTCTGTAGTTTCTTTTTGACCCTAAAACAAATGCCAAAAGATCTCAAGTGATGCTTTTGTCTAGATCTATGCAATTTTACTAGCAAGTTTAACAAGTTTATTTCAAATAAGCCAAGAACACTAATGCGGCATATGGGCAGTTGTACATGTAAAGACAAATCTAGCGGTTTTCAATGAGCAGGCATTCAGTGTTTTATTTTAATTTCCATTAATTCATCTCATCATTAGCTACATAAGTTATGGGGTATGAACTCAAATGATGGTTACCTGTGGATAGGCCATCTGTTCTTCCTCACAGACTGATCAAAGAGGTATTGAAGGAGTGACAGTAACCAACATTCTTCATTTACTAATCACATGGTTATATCACTCAATATGCATGTTCAAAAAAAAAACACGCACACACAGCTAGATCGATATTGTTGAAAAATTAAGGATTCTGCACATTAGTGCTTAAATGTGGTCATGTTTATCTAATAATAAAATAATTTAAAAAGTAACATTAATAAGATCCTTTTTTTCATAGTTCATTCTGTGCATGACTTTGGTATTTTAGATCAATTATAGTCAAGTCAAGAGATGATGTTAATGCATTCCCTTCATTACATGCTACATCTTATTTTTATTTAAATACTGTATCACTGTAATTTTTAAGCCTAAACATGATCACCAGTGATTGGGGAAAAGTTGTCTGTTTGCTTGTTGTAACATGGAAGCATTATGCTATGTCTATATATCTGTGTTTGCTAAATTCTGGTTTATGAGTTATTGCCAATAAATGGAGCCTCTCCTGTTGGCATCTGTTTTCTATGGTAAATTGCTCAAACTTTGGTATATAATCACTGGAGTTGGTATATTTTGTTAGCCTGCAAATGGTTCTGTTTTAGAATCACCAAAGAGCCAAGTTTACTGTGCAGACTTTATATTCTTACTCATTTATTTTATGTTTTTGACTTCCTCTTGCACTGGTTTTGAGAAGAGTACAGTTTGCTTTGAAGATAATGAGTTTGACAGCACAATGTCCGAGTATGATCATAAAGTGTGGGTAAAGTAAAGCATATAAACATAATTAGTGTGATAAGTAAGGACATTTGCGCATGCTTAATATGAAATTCAGGGACCGACCAAATCATTTCATATTACAGTAGTATGTTTTGGATTATCCATGCGGTAAAGAAAGATAATGGTTGTCCACCTCAATTTACCTCATCGACAAAGGTCAAGATAATGATTAATAATGAAAAATGGGTCATTGTCTGGCCATGAGGGAGTTAATCAGTATTAGTGTTGCTTGCATGGAGCTGTTTTATTACATGTGAGAGAGATTATGGTAAAATCATGAAAAAATGAGGTGAGTAGCGGATTTAAAAATGCGCTGTAATAAACCTGTCTTCCAGATTAACAGTAGTTACATTTCATATTAAACATTATAAAAATATAAGAAATTGTTCAAACTTCTGAAACCCTTTATGATATAGCTAGTTTTTATGTGTTTCATGATATACATGTTTGAATGTATCTGTGATTAAATTTTTAAACTTCATTTTTAGAATAATGGCAACATGCTGAAGCCAATTCATGGTGCCTGCCAGTGTCTTTCACCACCTGCTTTAGCACATGTAGTGCGAGGCGCGATGAAGCCAGTCTCCCACTGGTTGCATGACCATTGTTATGAATAATGACCATTGCACGTGTTGTCTGCCGGCTGACCAGCTGCCATGGGGCTGCCAAATTCTGCCGTCATGTCCAAGGTTCTCAAAGGAGATGCTTATATATTCTATTGCTGCATTCAAATGTAGCAAGTGGATGGTAGAATATATTCTATCACAGCATCACAAAGGTTTAGACATTATACTGACAGATTTCTTTTCGTGGTTTGAATGTTCATGCAGCTTTTGCTGTTCTATAAGGGTTTGTTTCGATATTGCTCAACATGATGACTGAGTTGCACTTAAATATATCCGCCCCATTTCATTGTGCCATCCAGTTTGCCAAGGGTTTATTTCAGTACTGTTAAACATGATGACTGCATTGCATTAATATATCTGCCACATTTCACTGTGCCATCCTGCCTGCCATGCCCTTCAGGCCATCTTCTACATTCCTTCTGAGGTGCCCATATGTCATCAGAGTGCTGCGAAAATGGCCAGGATGGATGGATGGGTATCTGTGGTATATTTGGGGAAGGAGGAAGAGACTTTGGTTATCTTAAATTGTAGATGTATAGTTTAGCGTAAATGCCTCAAATTCCGCATCTTGTTCAGGAATGCTGAATTTCAAGGAAGATGTGAAGATTTGGTACATGTATAGAGAAATTAAATCTGAGAGGTTTGTTTGAAGGAAGCATAATTTCAACTTGCATGTGTTTGAGGTATCAGTGCTCAACAGAATTTGTACACTATGTTTGACCTTATGCCTTAAAGAAATTTAAAACTTGAATTAAGTTATCAACGTCCGTTAGAGAAGAATTTGAAATTAACTTTTAATCATTGTCCATTATTTAGGTTTTTAAAGTCTGTACAAAATTCCAGTCTGAGAATAGATTTTTGATAGAATGCTTTTCATTGTAGGGTTGAGGGTACCGGTAGTTGGATTTGCTAAATGTTGCTGACTATGCTGAAACACTCTTACTGTCTGTATATATAGTAGTAGTAATAGTATTTGAGCATTATTGGTTTTATCATGAATATTATATTATTGTTATTAAGTGATCTTAAGAGTTTTGAACATGTTTACTACCCTGACCAGTCAGATATTATGCAAATGCCTTTGATGAAGCACCAGGTTTAAGACATTTCATCTACATAGCGTGGTTGGAAGATAATCTACAACTTATGTTGCACATACCTCATATTTCAAAATCTACTGGGGCTACTGATGCACAATGAGGATATTTACTCTGTATAATATTTTTTTTTTTGCTATCCTTGATCATACCTCTCTTTAACATCAATCATCCTGTTCTCCTAGTCAGATACTCTATTCCCTAGCTGAGAAAACAGCCGTATTTATCCAATTTTATTCCAGCTGAATAGAGGGAGATGAAAACCATATACAGTGGAGTCCGCGAAAGGTGAGCTTGCTTGATGTGAAATTTTGTTGATGTGTGGATCTATTTCCTCTTTATTTTATAAGTATGAAATCAACTGCCTTGCCCAGCCTTCCATTTAATGTGAACTCTGAATTGCAGAGTTAAAGGCCAGTGACTATAAATATGAAACCCATCCTCGGCTATGAATGGTTTGATAAAGAGGCGGACGGGTGTAACCACTGAGTTGGTAGATCAGTCCTGTGCATCACTGACATTCCACACACTATCCACACGCACAGCAGCATAACTTCTTACCCTCCATCGCATTTTTTTTTTTAATAGGGACTATCCTCAATGTTGTATAGAGCACTTTTATAACAATTTTATATGATGCACAAGTTGTTTCCTGTGAACAATGGTCAATGTGAGTTCCAGTTGACATGAACCCTTCTCTCCAGTCCTGTGCTGTTTATATTAAGTAGACTGCACTGTAATATGAATATATCTGAGTTGCGTTTATTCAATATATGTCAATTATGACATGTTTATTTTCTGTTTATCCAGTACTCCTCATGTTTATGTATCTGTTATATCCTTAGTATCATTGGTGTAACACTTTTAAGCTCATAGTTAACAAACACAATGGCATTTGAAGCCCGCAATCCCATAACTCAGTAGACTGCCTTGACTTTTGTCTGTGGGAATACTTGATATATTGTGTAATCAGTATAAAAGTTTCAAGTATCAAATTTACTACTGACTATAAAAGATAATGTAGAACATGTGTTGGAAATGACAAGCTACTTTTTTTACCATTGTTGTATTATTGCATTCAGTATATTGAGAGCAAGTAAAAAACAAAAAAAACCACTGTGTTACCTTTGCATATATCCAGGTGAAATATCTGCCACTGTCATTAACCTTATATCCCCTAAATAACAGGTTTGGGCATTGCTGTTTTTCATGGTTAATTGTAGTTTTTTGCATTTTTATTTGTGCACAGATACCAGTCTTTTTCATAGCTTATTAGCAAAATTCTTTTGAAATGCACTGAAAACTTTTATTAATTTTCATGAAGCTTATTTAGAAATACGTTTCACAGTTTTATTCAGCGCACCTGGTAAGTTATGCATTGCAGAGTTCTGTTTAAGTTTTATTACATTATTATTATTGTTTACAATAATTCTGTGGTTTTAATGTATACTCAAGTACCCTTCTCACAAAAACCTTCAGTATGAAGTATTATTCCAAGATATTTTGTATGTCCTAAAATGACAGCTGCTTTAGATGAGAGTTCAAAATACTGAATATTTTTGTTTAGGATGCAACAATTTAAGGCTTCCCATGTGTATCACAATTGGTGTGTTCAAAGTTAGCCTGTTTGACTTAATAAGGTATAAAGAAATTAACCTTCCACCCTACCTGCATCCCCCACCCCCCTCCACCCATGTCAGTACTGCCAGAAGAGGTAACTAGTAGATGGCAAAATTGCATTTTATGTTGAATGCATATGAATATTGATCTTAGAATTCTACAACTGCATTCATCTTGACTAGACTAGTCACGTGTCATTTTATAAGCACATAAGATATAAAAGCTAGGTCTACAGACTCTTCATTATCTATTATAATTGAAGAATTATTGCAGATTGGACACGGCATTAAAGAGTACTTTGTCATCCCATTTATATTAAGATTAGACCATATTTTGCTTTACCATAATCCTGCGGTAAAATGTGATTGATTAATGTGACAAAATTGGCCAGAGGGACAATTGTTCATAAGGCTGCCATAAACATGCACAGGGATGTATACATTTTGGCCTCTGGAGCTGCCTTTAATACTGCTTAATGAATGCAATTAAATAACAATTTATGCAATTTATAACATGTACTGAAATTGAAAATAAAGCTTTGGAAATTTTTTATTTATTTTTTTATGCCTTAAGTTTTCAAAATTGTCATGCCCAGTTCTTTTAAATTCATTTCAGCTATGGTCATGTTAATAGAACAATATTATTAATTCTACTGTCACTGAATGGACTATCATCAGCTACTATTGTTGCTTGCATATATTATACATCCGTCATCCATTTATTAATTCCATCCATTATCCATCATGATAACTTCATTCTGTTATCTTACATTGGCACTTTCTTTCACAGTATTATGTGTAACAATAAATTATGGTGTTCAGAGAGATGGAGCAATATATTTTGTCTTTCATTAATAATATGTGTGTTGGTGATTTCAGGTAATCAGCTGGTTGAATGTCAGTGCTAGACTACCAAAAAATAGCACTTTTGTGAAGTTTATGTTCGTAGGAGGACCTGTGGAAAGACTCAAGTTTATTGTATTTCTAGTTCAGACTAGGAGAATAAAAGAGAAGCACACACATGACAGTCTCTTCATGGTGACAGTAAATATGTACATTTTTGACTTGGCAAAATTTGTGGATGTTTACTCTTTGGATTGACTGCAGTTTCCACATTGAGAGAAAATGATGAGAGCATCCGAGAGACACAGTATGCCCTATGGTTAGTCTCAAAATATCTCTCTTAGTGCTCATTCATAAAATTCCAACTCCCACAGGTGGGGAGGGAAAGATAGATGGTTTAATTCTTGAACATTAGGTTGACGCAGCACATGCTGGCTCTTATCATATGGTTTTCGTCTATAAGTTTTTTGCAGACAATCCTAAACCGTTTACGTATTTTCTAAACCCTAGATCTTGATTTAAGACATGTTAAAAAACAGAATTTTCTAGGGAAGTTAAGAGTGTCAGACACTGGATTTTTTACAGCCTAGTCACATCTTTTAAGTGTGAGATAACGCCAAGTGTGTTTGAGCCTAATACCACAGTTCCTAGTAGCTGTGGCGATAACGTCAGGTTTTGCTTTGTAATACAAATAGGACTGCAGCTAACTTAGTCCACCCCACCCCTTTTTTCCTTTAAAATACACATATATTGTCAGCTACACTTGTGCAACCCTACTTAAACATTCCCGAGGCAAGTTAAAAGACACAAAAATAACTATCTTAATATGAAGCTGGGAGGTGTTGGTTTTCCTCTAAAATTGATATGAAGCAAAAAAAAAAAAGGTCTGCCATACAGATAAGATTATTCGGTAGGTCATAACAACGAGCATTAGGCAGGAACAGGGTGATAGTACTGTATACAAACAAAAAATAACGGTGTAAATGAGAGAGATGAGTAAACTGCACCGTTTTACCTAGTTGATTACTGGTTGAAATATGATTCAACAGGTGAAACGCGGGTCCAGATAGCCTATATACAGTAATACTGCCGATGGAAATTTTCCCATCTCCTTCCCACAGCCCACTATTTTGGGCTATACCGAGTATTACATGTGCACTACATCGTATGTGATAAATAATCATAATTTATGTAAATTTGGATAGAAAAGCGATGGATAATGTTGATAGTGGATGGATGATAGTTGATGATGGATGGTTAATAATTGGAATTTAAATGGATGGAGATATAGGAGATGGATGGAGAATCGCTTGTTGGATGGGTGGAAGGGTGGATTATAAAGCTGTCATTGTCTGTGCTGTTGAGGCTGTGGTGGCGTGATATAATATACAGTCTTATTATCTATTCCTTCACCATCCATCCATCCATCCATACATCCATCCATCCATCCATCCATTCATCCATCCATCAATTCTCCATACATCTTTGCCCATTTCCCCATCCATTACCCATTCAACGCTCATCATTCATCTATTTTCCATCCATCATCCCTCATCCATCAGTTATCGTCTATTCTTTTATCACCCATATCTTATCCATTCAGCCACTATCCATCTTTTGGCTATAAATCCACTGTCCATGAAAGTCAAGTTTTACCTGTTATCCATCCATCCATCAATCCATTAGTCATTCAGCATCCATCAAACAGCCACTCATGAACTCACAAGCAAAAAATTACACTATTGACCTTATTGACGTCAAACGTATGAGGAGGAGTAAAACAATACGTTCGGTGGAAAGCATTTTGGCATGAGATTCCTTGATTACTTCATGAGGGATGTAAAACCTTATATAGCCAACAGTAGGGAAAAAACATCGGCATCTTCATACCTTAAAGGTCAACCCCGCTTAAATGACCTACATAATAGCGTAATCTAGCTCAGCCTCTGAGGTATGATAGTGCCTGCCCTTGGGAATGACGTCAGGAGGCCACAGGCTAGTCACAACCTTGCAGGCGGAAGGTGGCGGCGATACAGTTTTTGTCCGAAGAAGATGACAATAATATTTCGACCCAGAACTGTTGTATAAATGTTTGAACTACAAAAATAAACAAAAAAAACATATTATCAGTGGAATCCCTGTCGATATAATTAGTCTATGAGTAGAGGGAGTAGCTAGCGCATAGGCTTGACCGGCGGACCAATTTACCCAATTTTACACACCAGCTACTCAATGACAGCTCGACCTATCTGCATAAATTTAACATCAGTGGAAAGCGAAATCTATCCCCCCACAATTTTATATCAGTGACCTTACATCTCACCGTAATAGCTCCTGTTACAGACCAAGGGGTAGGCGTCACACTGTCTGCCTCGCCGTTGCCTTCCTTTCGCACCCGTACTGTGTTACGAATGGAGGTGTTGTTTGAATGGCATTTTTCAGTGATTAAACTGCTTTTTGGTTCTCAGAATCGTGTGACTGAGAGAGATGAATGGACAGAGATTTCGTGGCAATTTGCCCGAAGTTTCTACGTTGTCTCTAAAAAAAAATTCGGCGTATCAAATAAGCGAGGATGAATGTTTTAAAAATGAGACTGACATCGAATTTGTCTAATGGAAATTGACTAGACATGTCTAAAAGTAGTAGACGTGCTATGAAAACCCGTTGTTAGCCTCTAAAAGTAAAAGTACAATTAGTCGTTCAGTGCTGATCAAAGGAAAAGATAGACACTATACTTCTCAAATTACCGGTAAGGCTGATCTTCAACAAGACGTCCACTTCTAGACTGACAAAAGTTTGGGGAGAGGATGAGGGAGTTTGTGTGATAAAGAAGGGAGAAGTTTTGCAAACGGAGTGGCATTATTGAATTGTCACTTGTCAGCCAGACATAGATTCAAATCTATTTATTTTATAGAATGAAATGTATGATATGGTCACTTCACTTTGTCAGTGTGAAGATAAAGATTTCAAATTATAAATTGAAGGCATAGTAACGCCTTTGATAGTAAGACAAATTGTAATAATTACATAGGTTTATATAAGGGTATATGTTGCTGTATATACTTTTAGGGAGCGTTTGGACTCGACTCCTTCGAATTTGCCGAAGTTTTAAAGACCAATAAGGAGGTATAAATCCAGGTCTGAAAGATTTGTTTGGAAAGGGAAGGGAGGTGGGGACCGTGATTTCGTAATGCAGTAAAGCACTCCTAATGCTTTCTTTCATTCGATTCCCATCCATTTCTTTCTATCTGTGTGTTTCTCTCTCTCTCTTTCTCTCTCTCTCTCTCTGTGTGTGTGTGTGTGTGTGTGTGTGTTTCTCTCTCTCTCTCTCTNTGTGTGTGTGTGTTTTTCTCTCTCTCTCTCTCTCTCTCTCTCTCTCTCTCTCTCTCTCTCGCATGCTAGGGGGTAGCCAGGCTAGCTCACCTCCCCCCCACCTCTTCCCCCACCCCCGCCACCGACGGGACCCATCACTGTTCGTAGCAGCTCACTGAAATTGCACGTAGGTGTCGACATGGTAAGTGAAAATAGTGCCATTCGTTTTCATGCCTGAAAGAGGAATTGGGATCAAAACCGCTACGTGACAGTCGCACTTGTCAAGTGTCATCCACACCACAAGTATTTAGCCCGCAAGGCACAAGACAAAGTACTATTTGCATATAATTATCTAGATTGAGCCGTTGTAAAACAGTCATGGCAGAATCTCAGGAAGATCTTGACGATATTTAGGGCATGCGCTTCCTGTTGTCTTCAATGAGTTAATGATGTAATGATCATTAAATTATTTTTTTTTGGTTAATTTTGCACTTAATTTTGTTCCAAGTCGTTGCGTTTTGGTTAAACCTTGTGACGTCACCAAGAGAGAGCGAGCGAGAAAAACAAAAAGGGGATGCAGTCACAGCCGGTCAAGGAATGGGCACGAGATTTGACTCGCGAAAAAGCGATTAGCACGCTTATAGGCTTATAAGGGTGGCCTGTGGTGATTGCAGTAAGTAATTGAATGAGTATAAAAGAGACTTGGTTGCACAGTATTGTAGTTTGTCTTATCATCAGAGAAACAACAGGCATCTTTAATAGCCTGTTACTCTCATGCCATTGCAGCCAGTCCATTCATCAGTGTTGCCACTATGGCCATGTGCTTTTCCTCTACAAAGAGTCATTTTTTTGCCCCCCTATAATATTTCCTTTAGCATGATGTTGAAGCAAATTTAATTGTAACTGTTACAGGGAAGAAAACCAGGCATTTTCCTCTCATTTCATTCATTTTCCCAACAACTTAAGAAAAGCGATTTTACCTCTACTCAAGAGGCGATGGACTTGCATAAAGTCATTTTTACCTCGACAAAGGGGAAAATGCCAACCCATCTATCTGGCCGGGCCTCAGCCAGGATCGGAATCAAGTCGTCCATAAATGTACTATATGTATATCTGTCTTCGTATGTACTAACTAGCTAGTGAGAGACCAATTTCAAAAACGGGACGTCATGACAGCAGCACTATTCTTTCGCTTGCCTAGCTACTCTCCCATGAGCCGATATCTTGACATCCATCTTACTTTGGCCTAGATGTTGTTGAATAAGCTCTTGCAAGTCAACAAAAACAAACGCTGATGCAGAGAATCCTTGGAGACCTTAACCGCATGAAATCATGTGGCGCCTAACCCGGTCACCAGTGTTGAGGTCATTAGCTTTTGTCGGGTCGCGGGTGATAACTTCACGAATTCGTGCAAGCCCCCATGTGGCCCGCCTGTGATGACTCCATGATATCATGAAAAATCATACGTCAGTCACTTTAAATAGATTTTACGTCGGTATCGGATTCCCCTACACGAAAATAGACTCGTCCAATGAACTTGGCAGAAAATTTTCCTTTCGAACGGTATATGGTGACCCCGTTTAGGTCAATTAGGAAACACACGTAGGCAGGGATTCTAAAGTCTTTGCAATGGCGGGCGCGAGTAATGTTAGTGCATTTCGCAGAAACATTTTTCAGGAGCTGTTTGGCGAATTTAGCGGTGCAGCTTCACAAGTTGGCCTTTTATTATTATCATTATTATTATTATTGTAAATCACACACACATATACCACAAACACTGTACAAAACAACAAAATGCATTTTTAAAATATATTTTAATTCAAGAATTTGACAAAAAAAAACAATATTAAAATAAAATTCATCCATTTTCAAAGAGAGTTTGTTCATTAAGTTGTATTGAAATGTTACAAGTCAAAATTCTGTGAATATTTTTGTGAGTACATCCCATGTCGTGTCCTCATCCCCCAAAAATTGCATCACTGGTGGCCCAGGCTGTGATAGAATTAGCATCATTGGTGGCCAAGTGGGTCACCTCATGAATTCGTCGGGTTATCACTGGTGGACCGTGGCAGGATGTAGGGGTCATCATGGTAAGGGTTAAACTGTTACGCTTTTCGCAATAAGTAGTGATAAGAGATGGAATAAAAAAAAATGCGTCGACATCTGTATGATTCCCATCACGTTGTATGGCCTGCATGTTCGCACTTCTCCATGATATTATGTCATTTTCCTAGTCTTGCTGATTTCCCGGGAATGAAGAGTGTTTGCGCCTTTATCTAAGAAAGGTGTGCCACAATCGACAGTCGACGCCACAACACTGTCATTTTCCCCGAAACACTGCTTCGCATTTAGCTGATTCAACCGAACAGTCCAGTTTACGCCTGTCGTCAGCAGTTTATGCCTGTCGTCAGCACGTATTTTATTAAGACAGTTTAATGTTTAGTGGTTTGTGTCGTTGTTTGAATTCAAAAAGACTAGTATTTTATATTTACATAATTTAACAATTTCGTTGCCTGGAAGGAAGAAGCGATTTTGCCATGACAAATGACTTATACGAGAGGAGTTCAGACAGCCTACCTGGCATTTTCTCCAAGCTTACTTCAGGGCATGAACAGAGTGGAATAGATGACTAGGAAACATTAGAATAACACAAGACTAGAATAATAAACTTCAAAGTTTGAACTTTCGGAAGAGGATGCATAGAAACTCCCAGTAATGCTGTTTAACTGCCAGTGATGAGAGAAGAGTATCTATAGATATTCATCAACAGTGTTATACTTAATGTAGGCAGGATTCTCTACTTCTGAAGAACTCGCTGAAAATGGATGCTTTGTTGACCTCTGTGCTGACTTTAGTTTTATGCCTCCTACTTTCAGTAATTGTGTTTGTTGTGAAGTTTAAAGAGAGAGAACACCGACTGAAACTAACCCCGGCCATGCTGTCGATTCTGTCTACGAAAAGAGGTCTTCAGTACTTGGAAACTATAAAACCCACTGTGCTGGTGAAGGCTCACCGGGTGACCATAGATAATGGATACTTGGTAATCACTGCTCGCGGAAGAGACCTCGGTGCTATCAATGTAAAACTGAAAGCAATTTTTGATTGCAGGACATCAGTGGACTCCAACGTTACTTTACCCAATGATTTATTGCCGCTTATTAAAGCTAAACTTGAAGAAACAAGATTAGTAACCGTGTCGTGGAAGGAGAGCAAGCAACTTCAGATTACTGGTATTAAGGAAGACATCCTACCATCAAAGATAGATGCCCGGCAGCCTATTACAGAATATGAAGCCTGCATTGCTCGTAAAAATAGATTGGCTTCAGTTCTTAGAGAGAGACGAGGCACTCTGGAATTCATGAAAAAAGCACTGAAGTTAAATTCTTTTGTCCCATATGATTGGTGTTATGATGCTACATTTGTTGAAAATATGGAAATGCACTTTGATGTTTCTCGTTTGACTACCCGATTCCTACCGGTGGATCAAGAAATCTTTAAGGCAATCAGCTATCTTATTGACAAGACGTGGAGCCAGGGGCTCGTGGGTGTTGGCAGAGACGCAGCAGACCTGGATCATCGCCGCATCAAAGTATTGAAAATTAAACGTGTTGAAAATCTTAGTTTGTTTGAGGATTATCACAGTCAAACAAAGAAGCTTTTGAAGAAAATGTGTAAATTGGGACGTTCTGTTGTAAATATTAGTCAGATTCCCAAATCTCGAGGGGATGTTAAAACGACTGCGCTGTTGAGCGGATCTATGAAAGAAAGGCTACACCACGAAGTAAATGAGCATCTCTTATTTCACGGCACAAGTGTTGATAATATTCGCACTATTGTGACACACGGCTTTGATCCAAAGCTTTCACACCCCCAGTCTATGTTTGGAAAGGGAATCTATCTGTCAGAAAATCCCGTGAAAGCTGATCAGTACACAGGTATGTAAGGGACATCTTGTTGTTGTTGTTGTTGTTGTTGTTGTTGTTGTTGTTGTTGTACTTGTTCGCCGTCACCGGTAACTGTGCTGATTATATTTGCGATAAGACGATATCGCTTAATTCGCTTTACACACCAAAGAGTCACAGCTTTCGTCAGTTGCTAGGGTTTGACATTCCACATTAACAAAACACACCAGCATACTATTCCAACTTTGAAAATCCTTAAATATTACAAATTCTCAGTAGAACGTTAAGCTCTGAAGCGATATGCGCAATTCAGTATGTTTACTACAGAGGAAAGAAAAAAATGGGGGGCGGGGGTGGGGGGGAGCGAGCTTATTCTGTACACTCTGGTACTGTTTACTAATTTATTTGACCAAATGAGGATAATACTCTATTGTTTTACCGAGTAATAACATAGTACATATATATTTTCAACACACTGAGATTTACACTGTGTTTCCCCACACCTGCTTATATGCCTTCTCCGTATGAAACAATACCACCGTGTTGTCATGGTTTCCATATCTCAACTTCGATACTACCAGTTTCCCTATCAAACTATTATAATTTATTTTATTAAAATGATGCCATCCTTTGTCCTACCATGGAACGTAATTCCAAAATTTATGTCAGCACTACTCAGCCTAACTTTGAACTCTATACTAACAGCGATAACATTTTCAACTTCATTTCACAGTTTTCGGACTTGCTGACACTCATAAGAGAAATGCTCTACAAAATCTATTACATTGCATAATGTACACTTATTGGAATCACTCAAGCTCATTTTATGCAAAAAAAAAATATTGGTAGGATAGATAGTATGTAAAATCTTGCATTGAAGAACATGTAACCTTGTTTCCATGCAATAGTTGCAGGAGATACTCCAGTGTTCTGCTGTTCATCATGTGAGGCCACTGTTTGTCTCTGGTCTCATGAGGATTACATTCCTATGTGAATCACCTTCCGGTTGTATAGTCATTTTAGACAAATCATTATAAAGATCATTGTGCTCTGGCTGACTGCCTGAGAAGCACGCCAGCATGTCCTCGACATCAAGAATAATATACCTTTTGATACAGTCCTGTAGATACAAAGGTTTCCGTTTATAAGTTATTTTATTGTTATTGTGGATCGGTAAGACCACATTCTAAGAGACGTTATAAAACAAAATAAAATTGCGGGAAGTAACTCCTGAGAATAATAGTTATGCGTCCTGACTTGCTCACAAAGCGAGGAAAGCGTATTGTAGAATGGGGTGCCCAGCGCATAGGTAGACTGACAAACTTGACACGCGAACCTGTTTACCCGATTTTACATGTCAATTACTCATTGACCGCTCGGCCTATCCGCATACATTTTAGCATCAGTGGCAAGCTCAATCTTTCCCCTTCAGGTTCATATCAGTAACAGTACATTTCAACGCGCAAAACACTGTGAAGTTCGACGCATAAACTGAACCATGTTACACATCAAATGAATGGGCCCAACATCCTGTGCAAAGTGCAGATCTGTAAAGATGTTTAGTATAGCTACCAGAATAAGTGAGAAATTTGAAAAGTAAAATCGAATCGAGGGCAAAAAAGGGTGGGTTGTTTTGTTTTTTTTTGCAGAAGGCAAGAGATACTAGATACTAGTCTAAGTCTAAGCCTAGTCTAGCACAAAAACGGTCGTTCGAGATATGATGTTGTTGCGGGGGTGGGGAGAGGGGGAGGAGGGGAGGGTTAAGAGATTGTGGACACCGAAGCATGATGTAATGTGGAAAACATAGGGCCTTATGACCCTTTCCACAAAGACACATTATCTCTTTTATTCAATGTGAATCAAAGTAACAAATAATGGCTACGACGTGTCTGTTGGGAGAAACACTCTCAGTAAAGTGAAGTGCATATTTCATTGAGAACCTGCCTCTCGAAAGTAGAATCTTTCCTCACGATATTCACTGTGAATAATAATAATAATAATTATAATAGTAATAATAGTAATAATAGTAATAATAACAGCAGATCAGTAGAGTGGTCAGAGGCAGGCTTATGTGTAAAGTACTGAAATGCTGAGATCCACTGGTCCCAGTTGATCTGTAAATCTCTTTCTACTCTGGGAAAATGCAACTCTTTCATTCACACAGGTACACCAAATCTTAGTATTTATTGCTGTCACGATTTTTTTTTCTCAGACTCATGGGACAACCGCAGTTCGCAAGGAGCCAAACTTACTATGATTCTTGCACGGACATTGCTTGGAAACGTTTATTTGAGCCCTAAGCCACCCTATGGTAAGTACTGCTGCTGCTGCCGCTGCTGCTGCTGCTGCTGCTGCTACTGCCGCTGCTGCTGTTGTTGTTGTTGTTGTTGTTGTTGTTGTTGTTGTTGTTGTTGTGGTTGCTATTGTTGTTGTTGTTGTTGAAAATGATGAAGGTTATGATGATGATGGTGGTGAATCGTAAGAGAGAGAGAGAGAGAGGGGGNGGGGGGGTGAGGAAGCGTAAAATGTAAATTTAGCACTATTCTAGTTATTTATACACATCTATAACAACAACTCTTAACCACATCGTGTTTTAACTTTACTTGACGTTGACCACCGCCTTTTTTACGTGTTTTAAGCATGCTGTACTCACTCTCTGTCTTTGAACTTTCAAATTTTCTTTACTTTTTCTATTCGTCACTTATACCTATCAGTAGTTTTACCAGTTCATTGTGTGTCTTAGAATAATGTTTATGCATGACGAAGATCTTTTTAGATTGACAATTGCCATTAAATTTTTATTTATCTGTGAATGCCTACCTTTTTACATCTGTTTTAAAGTTCTAACTTTTTAAAATTCCTAAATGATGATGATAGACATGATGAAGTTCCGTTCGATGTTGGATATTTGCGTCCGTTCAAGCTTTTTACTTTTAATGACTATTGATCACATTTTTGTTCCCCTTTCTTATGCCATTTCATTATTAGTTCATTGATTTTCTGCATCTGAAGAAGGACGCCAGTCCGAAAATTTATGTATGTAATTCGTTAAATTGTTATACATGTAGTTTTCTTTCTTTACTTATTTATATCCAGTGCTGATAAATGTTTGGCAAATAATGATGATGGTGATGATGATGATGATAATGATGATGAATAATGATGACATTTACGTGTATAAAGATGATTGGTTTTCAGTTTTAGGTATCTCATTCTATGTCCTTGTGTAAATTTATGGATAATTCTACATCACCAAAGTTGTGGGGGTTTTAGGCACTAAGACGGTATCAAGACAAGAAACTGCTGAAGTCTCGGGAACAGTATAATATGAGCGTACAATGGCAATATGACTTACGATAATTTACATCTCATGTATAAATTCACCAGTTTCCCAGCACTTCTACAGGTCACGAAAATAGTTTGATCGAAGAAATATATTCAGCTGTTAACGACGATGTTATAGTACATTTTTCTCATTTAATTACAAGAGTGAAGAGAGGACAACCTAGATTAATAGAAAATGAGAGAACACTTGATAACGGCAGAGGAAGACAAAGGGAGAAAATTGTAGATGGCGTGACAAGGTGAACTGGGGCATGAAGCAGTAATGAAATGTTGAGGTGGACAATATGACAATGAAATTTAAAAAATGAAAATACGACTTTATTTACCCTGTAGGAAATTGTTTTACAATGTCATACAGTGTTATAAATCTTATTTATTATACAAATACAATGTAACAATACACATCATACATGTAAATACATAATACTACAAATGAAATACATAACAAAGTCATTGCGAATCGCCAGCGATGCAGCGCCCTGGTCCCCCAACTCTAAATTAAGTACTCAGTACTCATTTACACCTGAGTCGAGTGAGGAAATAGAAGTAAAGTGTATTTCCCAAGGACACTACAATGTAAACCACCCAGCTCGCGAGTCAAACACATAAACCTTAGACTTGAAAGTCTTCAGTTTCTGAGTACGACTCACAAACCGCACGGCCACGCTGCCTCCCAAACATATTATAGACAGACAGGAGTAGTGGTCCATTATCGCCTTCGCCAATTGAGGTGGTAGATCTATTTGAAGAAGATAAAGAAGAAGAAGAAGAAGCTTCATTCTGCTGTATAATGTATTCAACCCTTTTGTATCATGCAGGAGAGTCTGGAAAGCTGATTCGCCCCCCTTGCATGAGTTGCTTCAAAGACACATGTCAGTGCCAGGACCAGATTCTCTTTGATTCAGTGATGGGGGATGGGCGGAACATGCTGCATCGAGAGTTTGTCGTCTACGACACAGACCGCTGCTACCCAGAATACGTCATCACATATGAGCGAGAGTGAAAAGGAATCGGGCTGCGTTTGTTTGGTCCCTGCAGTGTGACAAAATGGGAAGCTACACATCTTCCTTTTGATGGTTGCGACTAGTGCGGAAGAGACAGAACACGATGCACTCACTTGCGAATGGGATTTCCTATACATGTACTCATATCTTTGCCTCATTCATTAGCATTCATACCACCATTGATTCTCGCCACATCCTTCTCCGACACAAGGGAGTTAATAATACGTTCCACTAACAAATTTGAAATCGTAGACGGTTGCCACCATGTTGCCGAGCTTGTTCTTCAGGTGTTGACAAAAGATAATAATAATAATAATGCGGTTTATAAGTCTCGTATCCAGGCTAATGCCCGCTCACGCGACTTCACACTATCATTACCATAGCAGGCCTGATCACTCTAGAACTTTCTCGACTCCCTGGGGAGCATACAGTGCCGCTGCCATTTATAGGCGCTGATCACGTGCATTCTGACAATATCTTCCACTGCCTATAGCCAGGTACCCATTTTACAGACGGGTGGACTGAGGAAAAAAGAATGAAATGCTTTCCCAAGGCACTTACAACATGACCGTGGTCGGGAATCGAACTCACGACCTTCAGATCTTGAGTCCAACGCCGTAACCATTAGGCCACGCTGCTCCACAGAGTACCAACAGGATAACTCGAAAACTTACTAGCCAACGTGACTGTAACTTGATTGAAAAGTTGGATCTATCTGGAACGGAAAAAAAGAGTTCATTCTGAATTGTATGAGATGTGTAAAGTTGCAACTACTTTGTATCGCAAGGCCTCCGCATCCTCTTCCCCAGTTTTGTACTGTGGTGGGAAGTATGCACTTTTTAGGTGCATGTCGAGTTTGTGAATGTGAATTTTTGATTGAAATTAGATACTGGAAACGAAAAAGACGAGATGATGACGAAAGCAACAACCATGACTATTCCGACAAACGACAAGAATAAGAACGGAATAAAGAAACATCTCTATTTTTAGCATTTATCCAATTCAGAAGAAGACGATGACGATGATGTTGAAGATGAAGATGAGGCATCCAGTGGAATGACAACGGCTGAATGACATAAAGATCAGTGGCATCAAGCTGACTTTTTTCTACCTCTGGTTGTGCTGTAGCGCGGCGTATCTGCTTTTTTCCTATCTTCAAATTGTGTTAGCGGGTAGCCTGGAATATATTATTATACTCGCCCGTTTTACAGGGCTGGAAATGCATGCAAGGAGCATTCTCTTAAAGGGACAGGGGTAGCTATTCCCTCCGCAACCTAAAAAAATCCATATTATTTTTTCAAAAACTTTAAACTTGCTTTAAACTTTTGTTTTCGTTTCTTGTGCAGTAGTGCCCAAACAATACTTTTCTCAGCAGACAGATATTGAGATAGGAGGCCATACAAAATTTAACACCTGTTAAGTCTAACCGTTTAAAGATATTTGCAAAAAACGTTATCTCACGAATTGTGAATCGCACTATAGAATGTGAACGCACTGGCTGTTTCCACGAAGTATTCCAATACTTAGCCATCGAAATGCGTATGCAAAATGGAGCCGTGTAAACCCACCTTAAGTGCACAAAGGGCTCTTTGTCTACTTATAAAGACCCTCGAGGATGAACTGTCACAAGGATTATCCCTTATTTCACGTTCTTAGGTCAATGATATAGCGAGACACATCAACATCTCTAAGATCCTTTCACAAATGACCTAGCCATATAGACAACAGATAAACATAGCCTACCCTGTCTTGGCCAAAGCGCAGCTGAACAAGTTTAACAAGTCAACTGATAATGCCCAGGCCGCACTGGACGGTATAAATGATGACTGGTCATGAGAGCGTTTAACAAATGGCGGGGCAAACACGATAGATTAGACAACCCTGCAGATCAAGCGGGCCTAGATTTACTGTAAACTTTGGAAACTTAAAATCAGTACAGAGAAAACGGTATGCGGTGCTCCAGCTTCTTTAGTAACCCAGCAAAAAAAAAAAACCACTGAGATTAATCATCAACAGAAAACAGTAAACCATGGAAAACTTCCCTATTTCCTTGGGCATAAAGTTGGATAGCTAAATGGCAGTTACAATACACACTGTTGTTATCCTAACGAAACAGGATATTTCTACAAAACTCTGCGTAATTTATACATAACAAGACTAACACCCCCTTTTACAAATGGGCAGGCCGGCAACACACCAGCGGCGAAAGGCATCATAGACGAATGCATTAGACTCCGTGAAAAAGTTGGGGGATTGGCGAATCGGGCGGATTGAAAAGATCTATCGGAGATTGTATTTCGTTGCTATACACATTCTTTTTTTAAAAAAAACGGTTAAAAAAATAAAGAGGACTGATGTGTATAGTTAGCTTTTGTTGTATTTTTCTACGAATTTAGGTGAAAACCGCATGTTTTTACGTTACGTAGCTCTCAAGAAATCTGTGACACAAATTTGGCTGAAGCGTGTAGTGGCTTCTACACACAATTATAGGGTATAGCGATGATCTTAAACACAAATCCAGCAGGTGACTGAATTCAATCAAGCGCCTCACAAGCGCAGTGTAGGGAGCAAACAAGCAAGTTTTCTCGACAGCGTTATCTTGGAGTAATAAAAGGCTGTGGTATACTATAATCTATCACTCCAAAATTGCTAGCCAACAAGAATGCTATTTCGTTACTTGACAGTGCCCGATCGCGTATAGAACCAGTCCTAGCAACTAATCTGTGGTGGAATAAGTTCAGAATTCGAAGTTTCTATTAGGCCACACCAACATTCATCATTACGCTGCAAGACGTATTCAGTCATGTTCTTCGTACACTCTATTTCCATTCGACTATCAAGTTCATCAACTAACACACATATCAAGACATAAGACATTAATACTGTTATCAGTCACTTTTTCACATCACATTTCCTCAACAGATGCGTAAACCAAATTGTCCTGTACTCACTACTTGGTGTCGCTTGAACACCTGCTGCTCCACTGCCTACGTCTGATAGACTTGCCATGCCAGCTCTTTCCATAGCTCCCAACTGGTGACAACACACTATACACATTTAACAACACAGTGAGGAAGACATGTACATTTGTCCAAGAGACAATGAGCTGTCATAAGCGTGCTGCTCACAGCTGACGCGATCATATCATCATTATCATCCGCTGTCTATCTCTACAGTTCTTCAAGTGCTATGTGCATCTCAGACTCCCTTGTCCATCCAGCAGTTGGATATCGTGGATAAAATCTGAAGTACGTATGCAGTGGAATCAATCATATCCAGGCTAGAAAGAAAATCATTTTAACCTAATGGTTTGCTGCAAAACGCGGACTAGGATTGGGATTAGGGGTCGGATTACAAAATAGAAATTACACGAAGCTGAGTTCTTATACAATGATCATGTTAGGGTTTGTCCCGGAGTTGCTTTTTCTTCCTGTCCCTGATACTAAACCATACACTAACTGGGATGGTTCTGGATATTGCTTCTGAAATTTTCTGGGGTTCCTGGCTCAGTTTCATCACCTCTGGTTTCATGCAGTGCTGTGTGTAAAAATGCAGCCTTCTCTATATGCGTTTTTGGCATTTGCTTTGCTGCACTTGGCTTGAGCTCAGCTTGAGCTGGATACAAGTAAAGACAGGATAAGGAAGTGACGGAACAGGGTGTCACAACATAATGCACTGTGACACCAAAAAAGCTGCCTATAATGTTTTTTTCGCAGACAATTGTAACCAATGATTAAAATGCATGGAACACCGGATTAAATAACCCATTTATTTTCATTCAGCAATACAGGACAAATGCACTTAACTCACTTATGGTGAACAAGTTAACCAATCTTTCAAGATTTTATAACCTGGTGGAGAACAGTGTAAATACAATTCAAAAGCGTTTGTTCTCAAAAGGCCTTGTTGCACATTCATAAAGCAAAAAATATGAATTAACTTCCGAAACTTCATTACTATGTAAAACCAGAAACTAATTGCTCAGGGCTAAACGCACTAGGTCACCTTTGTTTCTAGCCCCTATATTTTAAGTAATAAAAATACTGATCACAGGGTTGTACAAGCCAATATCCATTAAATTTAGGAAAATTTTCACAAGTTTCCCATTCTGTCTTAGCCGAGGGTACATTTACAATGGGTCCAACCATTATACTTCTTACGTTCCCTGGACCTACTATAATATTGATGCAGTTGTAACATCTATACAGTCAGTATTAGAAAAATGCAAGAGCTTCATTAAATAATATATGAGAGCTCAGATCATTCAGTCAACATGCTTTTCTGAGACTTCTTATTCTGCTTAACCCTGATAAATATTTTGAGGGGTAAAGATACAAACAACAAAAAAGAATAAAAATTACCCTTTTGAGCTGAACACTTGTGTAAGTTGTTTGGGAACACAATGCTTGTTACCATAAAAACAGAGCTGCAATTTCATTATGTTGTTCCTGTGCTTCCATTATGGCCAAAGTCATTATTTTGAGAGGGGGAAAACATTTTTATGGTAAAGCAAAAGCAGTGGGTGCATGCCATTGCAAATGCAATTTTTGCAACAAAATCTTGGTACACCAAATATTTTAGACATGTTTACATGGGTCTTAACCTAATAAACAACATGGTACACTATTTCCACGCTGGCCTTTAACGAAGCACAATGATGATGTAGAGTGGGGGCAAACATCATGTGGAGCTAACAACAAATCCAAGAGAATTTGCTTTTAAGTAACCTAAACGTGGCCGACAGTATGGATGGGCCGGAATGCATATTTCCATTTCCCTGGACTATAAGTTTAAAACTTCACAAAATCAAACTCTCAGAAATACCAACAAGAGATCCAAACTTTGTACGAACCCTGATCATGTTATATTAATGTATATATGTAGCTATGAATACATTTTTATTTCCATATAGCGTACCTGTGACCCGTTTTCTCAAAAGGATAATTAAATCGCATTTTGGAGGGTCCCAAGTTATGTATACCACTGAAAAGCTCTTTGAAAAATGTTGAAGCTGATACCAAATTCATTGCTGTGGCTTCATTGACAGTCAAAATATGTGCACTAGATGGTGGGTGATGCAGGAAAGGAAGTTTTGAAAAAATGGCTGACCAAGATTTTAAGCAATTTTCAGGGGGTATGCCATTCCTCTTCTTAGATACGGGCATTTCTAGATAGACTTGAAATTTGGCACACTTATTTAACATGCACTGTACTTACAACATGCCTATTTAAAGATAAAAAAAAAAAGAAAAGACAAATAAGTACACAGATATTACTGGTCACGTTATGTTTGTAAAAATAACCTTTCTTAATAAATTCTAGACATAACATCAAAATTAACATATTAAGACTTAAAATACAACTGTAATGCTTATTCAGCTACTGTAATAGATCAGATATCAACTTTAACAAATCTCACAAAATCTTCCTTTCCTTAATTTGTCAAAATTTCCGCTCTACCGCTGTGACATGATTACCGATAATGAGAAAAAAGTCACATATCATCACTCTAAACAAGGCATCATCTACTTTATTCCGAGTCAGCAACAATAGGCAACAAAAAGCACCAATTCAAAAACATGTCATAATGGATGTCTAGCCAGAGACTGTATATAATTTAGGTAAAAATACAGTCCTTGCATAAGCAGCCCTTGTAATATATTAGCAAAAAAACTTATGTACAACTCTGTGCAACCCAAAAGAAGTAACGGAAAACCAAAATATGTAGGACAAAAGACCAATACCACTTAAATAAACCTATAGGCAATGTTCTTGTGTAGAATGATAAAATCAGCAGTATCAAAACACAGTGAGACTAGATCTAATCAAGTTAACAAAACCTCTAAGGCTTAAAGCATATCTTGCAGCTGATCAAAATGAAACTTAAGTCACTTTTTGATTAAATCAAGTTCCTGGTTTGACATGTACTTTCACTTGGTAAAAAATGTTTTTGATCTAGTAATATACTGGCCTGATTTTATACTGAGAAAATCACAATCGAAGAACGTTATACTATATATTTCATCTCATATGCTTCATAAAAACTCAAAATTTATCCACAATCACTGGCCACAGGCCCATAAAAGCAACAGTGTTATGTATAGAAATGATTTTGCTCTCTGTTTCTGCAACAAATGAAAATTTGGTATCGGATGGCCTTAATCACTTTCAGAGCTTGATATAATTATCAGTTCCTCCTTTAATGACATAAGTCTCAGTCTGACTGGCTGAAAGATATATTTCCAAATTCATTACTGCTCATGTTTTATGTAAAAGTGTATACTGTCACTCTCAGAGAGTCGTGACTGACAGCCTAGACCTGAGGTGTTATGCTTGCTCAAAAGTGTTTGTCATGTCCTTCCTGTTCTATAAAATCAATATACTCACTGAAGACTGAAAACCTGTACCTGTGTTCTCTTCTGTGTACTAGCTCTACCCTTTCACAGGGCCAGTCTAACTTTTGCATGTTTCATATCTTGGACTATGTTTGGAAACTGCATAGCTTCAGTATGAAAATTCCAAGCCATTTAAAAATGGCCCTGCCCTCAGTGAGCTAATCCTTTAACACTAGCCTTCAGGTCTTTATACAGTCAAACTTTTTCATGGCACTTTTCTGGGCAGTCTTTGGTATAAATTACAATAAGATATTAGTTCATTCTGAAAGCCAGATTGTCAAGTGAAGCAAAAATTTAATAACAGTAAAAGAATATTTCATAGTCCTGAAACATCTATATTTGTGGGAAGATTGGGCAACATCAGATTCAAAGCCACTTTAAAAAAAAACAAAACAACTCATTGTCAATGCAAAGCAAGAAATATATTTTGTTAACAAATTCATCTATTCAAAATGGTAAAATTTTTGAAGAAGGCAAACTTAACCACATCAGGATAAATTCTACCATATACGCTAGTACCAGTACATTTATAAACAAACTTGCAAAGTTTCATAAAAGCAATTTTTCAGTATAGTTTCAATTTCAAGCAGTTTATTTCTTTTTTCAAAATGTATGCCATTCTTGACTACCCCAAAGCTTCAATATTTAATCCCTTCCCATCCCACCCCTTTCAAACACTGCACACAAAAGAACAGTTCTTATGAAGATAAACCCTTACGCGGTGGGCAATAAAGGGACTGAACTCTACTGCATGAATTTGTTCTCATCTCCTGAAGAAAATCTGCCATAAGCATTCCTCTAATATCATTTCATCTACCCAAAGTAGACCAATATAAACTATAAAAACATGCCTACTAACAAAACAAGAATATGCCATATGGCAAAAGATGTACGTTCTCTTTTGTAATAAATTATACACATCAAAAAATCAGAGATGCCACCTGAGCATAAAATTTTCAGGGTCTTTTATAAAGGGTCCAGATGGTCACAAAGTAACACAAGGTTACAGGTATATTTGCATAAAACAGAAAACATTTACACACTTTATAGGGTCCAATACTGCCTGAATTCCAGTAGTTTCTGAAATGGGGTCGTCTCTACTTGGAAGATCATGGTAAATTTTGAGCGGAATAAATAACCTTAAAACAGATAGAAAGTTGGTTAACTGAAGTACAGGCCTTGATCAGCTGGCCTATTATTCACTGGCCTAGGGTATAAATAGGAAGACAGCATCCAAATAATGCAAAATTAAATGCGTAAATCAGCCAGAATAACATGACAAAATTAACATAAGAATATGCACAAAAGCAAGAAATAAAACATGTGGTTGTAAATTGGATAACTTGCCATCCCATGGAAATGAAATAAAACATTGTAAAATAAGGAACTATCAAGAGTTTCATAACACTTCGTCTTCAACAAGATATGAAAATTATTAGTTTTAACTCATTATACAATCGATTATCTACTTACAAGACCAAAATGATCATCATAACAAAGGGATTGCAGTTAACGACACTTCATTGTTTTGGTACTTTTGTCTTACCCAGCTATACATAACTGCATTTCCATTGAATGGTTTATGTTTCAATAGCAATCAAAACACAAAACAGCGAAATGCACATGTGTTTTAGTGATACATAGATTACTAAAGTTGGTTTCATTGTTGCCATATTGGCCACTTGTCTGGGATCTGCTTGACAGATAGTGACCTAAGGGATTACCATTGTGAACACAACACGATGCACCCAGCTTTGCTAACATTCACAAGGAAGATCTTGATCAAAAGTGATTACAAGTAATATTACAGCACGTGGTCAATTGCTTCAAAGCAAATTTAATGTACATAAGTGCAATTTTTTCTAGGCATATCAGAATTTTGTTTACCATGATTAGACGATGATCTCGAAAACCATTCACAGAGTTCAGGCATACACTTTAAGCCATGACAATTACAAAGTGAGAAAAAAAAGGCAGTGATTTTTCAAATATATTTAAAAGTTGCAAAGTGCAAGACCTTATGTGAATAATCCTGTTACTTTGGACGATCAGTGAATGTTAAGACTTGACAGGCAACTTAATGAACTAGTTCTGTGCTGAAACTACTCTACTGTGTCTTTTAAGCTGTTCCTATCTACTTTGTTTAAAACAAAATCTTAACAATCTCCCTGTGCTTTTGTAATATCAGTTTGATGTTGTTCGCATATCAATACTGCATATAACCAATAGTATCTTAAAACCTGTGATTTTGTTCCTCGGGGTAACCAAGTTGCAGTGACTGATGCACTGTTTAGATCATATAAAGTTTTATCAAAACATCAGCGGAAAATAAATGAAAGTGTGGAGTTACTGGCAAGAGATCACTGCAAAAATTCAGATCTGCACATCTGAGACTAGACAAAAAATCAACAAAAGATTTTGTATGTAGCAAGAAATGTAGCAAATATAAAACTTTTATAGCCATCTCTACAGGACACTCATTTTCCCTATCCTTCGCTGCTGTTGTGTAGCAGACAGCATGAAGAAATAGACCTCCTGATAGCACTGTTTTGTTCTATGATTAGAGGTGACGAGTTTATGTGTGTCACCTCACCAACGGATGACTGTTATTTCGGTTAAAAACATCAGGAATCACTGGATGATTTCACTGCATGAGGCGTGGAGGGAGGCAAGCAATAACAATGCAAGTGAACATCTTGTGATTCTACCAGAGATCAATGCAATCTGGCCAGAAACCTATAGACAAACATCAACACCTCATCATTTCTATCCCCACACTCAACCATCGTGCTGACAAATAAGATCATAGTTCATACATTGTTAGACTGAGTAGAGATCTATTCCCAAGTTTGGAGCTGTAATGACCATTATGGTGGTGCTAGACATATGCATATTGCATTTTCTGGTGTTATAATCTTATTGCACATTATGAACTAGATATGAAATTCACATTTGACTCTACTTTGTAATGTGCAATATGATCATAACACTAAGATATGTCAATGAGTATGCCTACCTCTGCCACATCTCTCCAAGCTTGCAAAATAAAAGCTCTCTTATGTGATGCACTGAACAAGTCCGATGAATATATACATGCCAACATAAACAACATGATAATATTTCTGATGCAAGCACTTCCCAAACCACTGGCTCACAACAGTGCATCAAAAATTTAGCAGATCTTTATACAGGGTTCATAGCACTAACAACACAAATATTCCTAGGAGCTTCTAGAAGACGTCCTAAGAAATTTTCAAAAAACTCCAGGAGGCTTTTTCATAGAGAAATCTATTTGTTATTGTCATAATTACAGGAAAGCTGTAGTGTATTATCTTGCACATTATGAGAATAGCCATGAGTGGAAAATATTCCAACATACTGCCAGGCACAGCATTTCTGTCCCCTTTCATTAATTCATTGTGGAGAAGCCTCTGGACCTCCCATGAAAGAAAAAAATTTGGTGGGCTGAAACAGAATTAGGGTGTACAGAAGTAACGGTAGGTTGAAATGATATGAGTTTTTAGGAGAAACTGAGTAAATATAGGAGAGGAAAAAAAATGTTGGGAGATTCTGGAGTTTCTAGAGTGCTATGAGCCCTGTGCTAATGCAAAAATATACAACATTTCGATTTTCAATAAATACTAATTATAGAGTAACTGTTGGTTAAGACTTGGAAAATCAGCATCATTTGGCTTGACCAGCATAACAAGTCCAATGAATAATTTCTAATACTTCATATAAGTGCTGATAAAGTGAAGTCCCCATTCATTCATTCATATAGCTCTAGAAGAAGGCTGGGATCATAATTCATCTTTTAACTGAAAAGAAACAAAACAAGTAAAAATGTGATGAAAATAAAACACATTTAACTCTAAACGATAGGAATAAAGCTCACATATGGCTTATAAATTTCATTATTTACTGCAAACTCTGAATGATTTAATTTCACTGCCTGCTGAGTTCAAATCATGGCATGAATCAAGTGTGACTGTGTCGTGCTTCATATGCAACCTTAAAAATCACCACAGTACCTGTACAAAATTCTGTAAATATTGATTTTGAATGCACAATATTTTCAATCAACGCATTCTTTAAACTTGCATGATGAAATTTCTTTTTTCTTCTAGATTATCAAAAAGCCCTGTAAACAACTGCAAACTTTTGGCTTATATCTTATATCATAAGAAGGGACCAGGGTCATGGGACGCTATTTTTTTAATGTGATAAATTCCAAAACCATTGTCTGTAAAATTATAAATTCTTCCAAACTGAGAAGACAGAGTAAAGTTAACTGTCAATGATTACTTGATGGGCATGCAAGATTCCATTAACAATGAATTGGCAAGTTTGTGACACTTTCTCCATTTTCACTTTGCACTTTAAACTAGCCTTCTAATCCTTCAATATGCACCACCGACAGATATAGTAGTGACAAAAGAGCTAAGTAAGTAATATTTGAGCGAACCTTTTTTTGTAGCAAAAAGGTAGTTGATAAATTAAATAAAAAAGTTATCTAACTGATCCATGCTTGAAATAATAGATTGTTTACAGCATGCTATCTTTTGTGATATACTGAATTACAACATATAAGCGAGCCAGTTTAACAGGACAGATTGACTGCTACACAACCATTAGGTGGCACAGTTGAAGTGTTGCGATTTGCCCTCCACAAGTGTTGTGAGGTGAAACACGAAAAGGTTAAAATTATGAATTCTGTCCTTCTTTCATTAATGACGCTGTGCAGTCTATAGCAGTCGGGCACTATATCGACAGGAAAACCCACAAGACATCATCTAGTGTCCCATTCATAGAGCAGGAGTGCATGCTAATATATATATTTTAGTGTACAACTGAAACAATCACAGAGCTGCCCATGCCCTTGATTATCACAAAGAGAGAAAGAGGTCTGCCCTTACAGATTATTGTCTACTATACAAACCTTTTTCTGGTTCCGTGTATTAGTTTTCACAAACTGGATAATTTGCTGAACATTTTGACTCTGTACGCCCCAACCATAAGCATTCTGAGGAGGAAAGACGTAAAATATGGAGTAAATCTGAAATTCCAATTTTCAGGAAAGTCAGGAACATTTCTTTTTTTCAGCACAAGCCCCTCTCAGCCACCACTGTGTGGGATCCTCAGAGGCTGTGAAGACTAACTTAAAGGATAGTGTCTAGACTGTTCAGAGCTGCTATGTTTTAATCTAACAGTCAATGACACAATACTGAATTTGATTGAAAGTGCAAATAGTCTTTTCAAAGAAAATTTAGATCTGTGAAACCACCCTTATTCTTGTCATCACTTGCACAGGTGTGAGCTCATAAGTTCTCCTGTATGAATGTTTATATTTAACCCTGAACAGACTACTGTATCTCACCTGCTTTGGGCCATTGGTGCCTTGGTAAAATCTGACTGTTGGATATGCCCTCACACCTGCTTGGTTACACACATGAGGTTCACTATCACAATCTACCTTGCCAGCATGGGCAATGCCCTCTATTCCCTGTAACAAAATCAGAAAACTGATTTTAAAAAATTCCAGAAAACGGAAAACAGAACAAGTAAGGAATGAATGGTTATTAGCGTTAAGTGAGTAGTCCATCTTACATATTCATTATAAAATGAAAAACACTTTTGTGTTTCTTGAAACTTCGAAATACACTTTATACATATTTTTTTACTTTAAATGTCTATGATCAGATTGTCCAGTCTGTTGTGTCTGTCCCACCATTTGTTAAATACCATTTGACTGCCCTCATTCGTCAAGCATGGTCAGGGCATAAAACTTGTTAAACCTGCTGCTATTAATGTGAATTTAGTAGTCACATAATGCTTTAAATGCAGTCAGTGTTATTTACTGTACCATTCACCTACACACCATAGTTCTTTAGTTCTAGCTTTGTTTGTTGCAGAAATGAGAATAAATCATTTCTCTATACACAACCACTGATTCTATGGGCAAACAGCCAGTATCTGAAGATAAGACTTCAATTTTTGCAAAGCGTATTAGATGAATCATAATAGTACAAACTTGTCCTTCAAAAGTATCTCAGACCAAATATTGCTAGGTCAAACATTTTTTTTTAACCTGATGAAAGTCCACTATTTAAGATTTCATTTCATAGCATTAACTTGATTAAGCCAAAAAGCTCCTTTAGCCTCATTTTGAGCAGTGCAAGACCACTGTTCCTTTACCTCTGCCACCTTCTCAAACTCAGGGGCAAACACCTGACAATGGCCACACCATGGAGCATAGAAGTCCACAATCCAAGCATCTGGGCTCTGCAAGACTTGAGTCAAAAAGCTCTGATAGGTCAGGGTCACGACCTTGCTGGGCAGGAAGTTGTAGACCCAGGTCAGAAGAGAGGAGCTGTCTCTGTGCCAACCATTGTAAATGCTGGGAGACACATACAATACAAAATGGGCATTAAGTATTTGAGAAGAAATGGAAACAACAGTACCTTGTGCTGTATTATTCTACACAAACAAAATAATAATATTAAGTACTTGTACATTTCTATAGTGCCCATCCTCAAGCACTTTATGAAGTCACCTGACATAAAAAAAAAATGGTGAGATGTACAGGTGTAAAGAAAGCAGATGGGATTAGACATGACATGAAAATCATGAAACTGGTAGAATTTTATTCTCATGTACATTACTGTCAAAAGTCATGTCATGACATGTCAGATCTGACAAGTTCAGCTTCATCTGATTTGCAATGCCGAAAACAGGACACAAAATGTCCCAACAATGTGTTGTGTTTCATTCTAATCTGCTAAGTTCACAATGTAATGTACGCAGAAACATAGGTGACACTAGGGGAAGACCACTTTTCAACTGGCAGATTGCAGGCACAGTTGAAAGAGAGACAATGAGAGAGAGAGAGAGGGACAGTGAGAGAGCGAGAGAGAGAGAGAGACAGAGAGCGAGAGAGAGAGAGAGAGAGAGTTCGAATTCACAACTGTGTTACCTCCAGTGTTCCAAAATAGAGGGTCAATATTTACTCTGAATTGTTTTCCTTTGTCACGTGAAACCAAACAAGCCATTAATGTAGGAGTATTTCCTTGGCTTAAACCCTTAGCCCAAGTTTCTAACCCAGAAAAAGAAACCAACCCAAATTTCTGACCCAAGTAAGTCATGAACCCAAGTTTCTCATCTAAGTAGTCATCACAAGTCAAAGTTTCTGACCCAAATAAATTACGAGTGCAATTTTCTCACTCCTGTAAATCACTAGCCCAAGTTTCTGATCTAAAAAAAAAAAATAACATATTCAAGTTTCTAAACCAAATAAATCATAACCTCAAATTTCTGACCCAGAATATCACAAGCCCAAGTTTCTGACCCAAATAAATTGTGAGCACAAGTTTCTGATCCACATATATCACAAGCCCAAATTTCTGACCCAAATCAATGAGAAGCCAAAGTTTCTGATCCAACTAAACCATGAAGCCAAGCAGATTTCTAATCCAAATAAATCACAACTTCAGGTCTCTGATCCATACAAATCACAAACATATACAAGAGCAACGGTAACTTACTAGTGCTGTCCTCGACTGGATCGTACAGGATAAAGCCTGATTGTTGGGTAAGAGTTGACATCTTGAGATCTACATAGCTGTTTGTTGGCCTCACAGTCCACCTGTGCCACATGAACCATCTCTTTGCTTTTCAATTTCTGTGGAGTGATAAGGTCATCTTTTGCTGAACAATTCAACTCTAAGCTAATGTCAGATTACTTTGAGCTTGTTAGCCTAGACGTAAATGTGTTTAAGATTTTATCATGATTTGGCACGTTTACAGATATACTGGAGCCCTGTGTATAAGAACAGTTCATTACTTAGGAAATAAGATGTAGGGGTTTGTCAGAAAGATACAACAATGCTTCTCTTGGATGTAAGTCCAAGCACTAATTTGAACCAAATAGTTTGGACAAACATGTACATAGATGTTGTGAAAGGATCAAATTTTGAGAAGCAAGATTTTTAGCCAAATGTCCAATCTTTTAGTCATTAATCCTTTCACCCGTTTTGAAACTCTACTTCACTACTGAAATTATTTATATATTACCTTTGCCAGTCTCCTCCACTCAGGGGCAAGTTGCTGGCAAGGACCACACCAGGGAGCAAAAAAATCCACAAGCCAAAGATCATCGGGATGCTTGTTATATACTTTATTCTCAAACATTGTCGCATCCAGGGAGACGACTGGGGGATTAATAGTGTCCTGAAATAAAAAAAAAAACAAGGTGGAAGGGAGTTAATTTTAGAAGTCAAAGATTACCTTCTTGCAGCAGCAAATTTGTGAAAAAACACAAATAGAATAATAAATTTATTCAATTGTGGATGACAGTGACACTATACCAATTCACTGTTGTAATGTTTATATACGTTATATTTGGTCAGCAAATATTTGAAAATATACTTTTAGTTATTTGGATTGGAAAGTCAGTGACATAGGGCTAAATCACTCTTGTAATAGTTTATGTATTTTATATCTGGTCTACATTTAAGAATTCTGAACTAAAGGTTCATACAAAATACAACTACTTTGGCCAATGAGTGGTTTGGTTTAAACCCAAACTGAGATCAATTCATGATACTGTAGCACTGACAAGGATTTCCTATGTCCTATGTGCGGCTTGGTCTGATTGTTGTTCCCATTTGGCATACTGGAATATGGACATGTCCACACTTACTCAGCCCCAGGCAGCAGCTGCATTGCAATCCGCCGTGATCCAAACAGTCATCTTACCTCTATAAACTCCACCAGACTCTGCATGTTGTGCTGGCCATGGAACTGGTGTGGTACACTCTGGTTGTAAAAGATAGTGGTTGGATATGACCTTATGTTGTACTGTGGAAACAAAGAAATCTGTGAGTTTAGCAAATGGGAGTCTTTCCTTTTTCAAATCATCAACATCAGAAGAATAACAGCCCAGGATTCTTCGTCCATTCCCTCCCCTCCAAACAAATAGCAATGATTACTCCAAGTTGGCTACATGGAATAAGAGGTGGATATGGAGACACCATTATAATTTATTAAAAAAAAAAAAACAACTTAAGAGAGCCATTCCAAAAGCTGGTGAAACACAGCTTGTCATGAAGAGTTATCAGTGTAATATACTAAAATATCTTTTTCCCAAGAGACCTGCATCTTCTTTCTCCATCTGTGTCTATCATTTAACACCAACAACTATCCTGACTGATATTTCTGACCATTAAGAAAATGAATCCTTGGAACAGATATCTTACCATATTACACAACTGCCCATGCACAGTACAGTCCACGGTGCCAAAGTTAACCTTTGTGCCATAAAACTTTGATGCCTTCTTGAACTCTGGCAGTAATCGCATACAAGGTGGACACCACTGTGGAAATTATTCAGTGAACACATTTGAACAAGATCTCATCACAAATCCGTGAATAGTATGCATTTAACCCTTATTTGGTAGTTTGAGTGGCAAACTAAGGTTTACAGAAAAACACTGTAGTCATTCAAAATTTTTATCATCATTATGCTCATTCCACATTTGCACAAGTCATTTTTCAATAATTCGTTTATATTATTCCAATTATATTCTTCCATTTATCTTCTTTTTCTTGTTAAAACAAACATACAGTTTTGACTCATTATGTCCCAATTTTACGAGTTAAATCACATTTGCCTCTTGTTATGCTTTGAGCGACAGGCTGACAGCGCGAAATTTCTCAAGACCTCATAAACTGATGTAGGCAAACGTGGAATGAGTATGATGATAAGTCAGTGTTATTTTTTTTAACTTAAATAAAATACTCCATTCTTCGTACAACTTCACAACTGTAAGGAAGAGGAATTTCCAAAACCATATAACTACAGGTTATTTGGCCATCGATAATCTCAGTTTCTAGTACAAGCTCATTTATTATATCTAAGCTTCTACTCTACTTCTTAAAACATAATCTTGCATTTATCATGCATCAACACATCCAATCGTCCCGGCACTTTATAATTGAAAAACGTTTTCCAAAACTCGGTATACAGTCTCTGGATATTTTTGAATTAAAGGGAACTAACACAAATGTAATTACTCTTCACACCATACATTTTTGTTAAATAGATTAAATGACAAGAAATTCAAAACAATGCAGGTTTCAAGCTCGATTTCGTTCTGAAAGAATTAACACAGAAATGTATCTCTGAATACACAACTAACCTCCTTTTCAACGAAAGTATATTTATGGATTAAGTTTTCAACATGATATTTTTCAGCATTAACCACAGTAACCATATGCACATAATATTTTCCTTGTCTTAATCTCTACTCCACACAATGTGTTGTATCAAGTATGATTGCTGAAATCAATGCCATGGTGAAAACATAAAATGAACCACCGTATACTTCATCATAGGTGAACCACTTACTGGAGCAAAGAAGTCGACAAACCATGGGTCTTTACTGTAAACCACTCTGTGAGGAAAATCTGCTGGACCAAGATTTTCCATAGGTGTTTCTGCACTGTCTTGAACAAAGGCTGCAATATCATGAGCTGTAACGCGACCTGAGAGAGAGTAGAATGTATTATACTGATGCTGTTGATTGCCTGTCATATTGAAATATGACCTAAACATGGTGACTATTCTCTGCCATTATCAGCTTGTTCATCTTTTTTTCCCTTTATCCCGATTAAAGGGTGAGCTCAATGGCACGGGTTTCACCCACAGTGTGACAGAAAGAGTAGAATATATTACACTGATGCTGTTGATTGCCTGTCATATTGAAATATGACCTAAACATGGTGACCATTCTCAACCATTATCAGCTTGTTCATCTTTTTTTCCCTTTATCCCTATTAAAGGGTGAGCTCAATGGCACGGGTTTCACCCACAGTGTGACAGAAAGAGTAGAATATATTACACTGATGCTGTTGATTGCCTGTCATATTGAAATATGACCTAAACATGGTGACCATTCTCTGCCATTATCAGCTTGTTCATCTTGTTTTCCCTTTATCCCGTTTAAAGGGTGAGCTCAATGGCACGGGTTTCACCCACAGTGTGACAGAAAGAGTAGAATATATTACACTGATGCTGTTGATTGCCTGTCATATTGAAATATGACCTAAACATGGTGACCATTCTCTGCCATTATCAGCTTGTTCATCCTTTTTTCCCTTTATCCCGATTAAAGGGTGAGCTCAATGGCATGGGTTTCACCCACAGTGTGACAGAAAGAGTAGAATATATTACACTGATGCTGTTGATTGCCTGTCATATTGAAATATGACCTAAACATGGTGACCATTCTCTGCCATTATCAGCTTGTTTATCTTTTTTCTTTCTAACCCAACTCAAGGAAGATGCTCAGTGGTGCCGTTTTCACCCACCGCAAGATAAGTACATTAGGCAGCTCAGGATGTCTTGATATATCAGAAACAAGCTGTTACAACAAATCAGAATATGTAGAAATATACAGCAAAATCTACACATGCAAACAAAACAAACCCACCTCCATAGTAAAATTCTCTTCCTCCTCTAGCTTTGAACAACATGAAAGTTGGGAACTTGTTCACATGCAGGTTTCCACACAGGTCTTGCATTCCTGTGCAGTCTGCTCTGCCTACCTAGTAAAAAGACATTAAAGTGATTCTATTGTCTGAAAAAAAGACACAGATCATACCTGGTGGTGAATGAATAACGTATGCTGTGGGCAGAAATGATAAATAATAAAAATGATGTTTTCTTACAACACTCATCTCAACCTTATGACCTCTGACCCTCACAGTTAATAAGCTCTCTTTGCAGAGCCTCTGTGTGCACTCGTATGCATTCCATCCCAGTTTACCAGGAATCCGGCCGAACATCATTGTGAAAATTCCTGATTTACCAGGAATCTTGCTTCATAGAGTTAATGGGTTTTGGTAACTTTATGGAGAACATTGGTACAATGCATTCACTGAAACACGAATATACATTCACAAATTCAAACCTACAACAAAAATCTTCTAAAATATTTATATTTGGACTTACGTTTTGACAACAGCGAAATAAAAAAAATTAGTCAAACTATTCCCTAAACAGATCATGAGCAAACAGCACCTTCACTGACGTAACAACACCAAGCTATCCCTGTGCCCAAGAGAAGTTCACCAACTGTGCAGATAAGGTGGTTACATTATCATCACTTCACCTGATACCTTTCAATAGTGGACAAGACGATACCCTTGCATCTGTCCTACATCATAAGTACTTCTTGTAAAACAAAGAATCCAATCTCCAGGTGCCAAAGAAAGAGTCTGGGACTATCCAAAAGGATCATAACGTTAGCCACTGTCACTACTATTACAACACCAACTAAAGTTTAAGAAAGTTTTGCATTTCAGCCGCCACTAATAAGGAGCCTTTCTACCTATGATTTCACCTACTTTGTAAGTTTTCAATAAAGCTGGCAGTTTCCTCAGTTCCAGGTCATGGTTTTCCATTCTGTCCACAAAATGGATCAGCCATGTGTCCATGCGACTCTCTTCATGGATTTTCTGTCAAAGACATGACAAAGAGTAAGATTAACAGCCACTCTTAGGATTGCAAAATATTTCATAAACAATATGGTGATAATTTCCTCTTCAGCATTATATATGCTGACAGCACATCTGTAACCCTTCTAGATATCCGTGGTACTGTCATGCACTACATTTTATACAGCAGGCCTTCAAAGGTGGCCAGTAACAGTGCCCGGAAGGGTTGGAATGTGCACTTACTTTTGAATATGAGCATCAAATACAAACTAACGACAGCAAATATTACAATATACAAACTTGTCAGCATCTACAAAACTGCAAAATATCACATATTACTTTAGCTAACCCCTTTTGTTGGATAAGATACAGTTTTCATCTTTTCATGGCATATATTCTAACTTTTAATTTTCCACTTCCACCAAAAGAGGATAACATGCATGCCATCATTATTTCCTTGTATTAGCCTTTTATTTACCAGCCACAGCAACCTATCCTTTATTCTAAATATCATATCAGTGGAAACATTCCACCAAGGACATTACAAAAAAGAAAAAAACTGAGGTTATGCATGCACATGAAATTACACCTAATGTTTATTTGCTGGAAATTGAATGGGCAACAGCTGGTAAAACATGGATGCATGCAATGATGGGAGATGCAGTAAATAAAATGTTAAAATATGTTAAACTTTCACCTGGAAAACAAAAATCTCCATCTCACATAATCTGGTGTCACTGTGACATCTCATTATGTTACCAGCCACAAAGAACAAGCAGAGACGTCGCTCATTTTTCACAAAATTCTCTGAACTTCCTAAGGTTTCATGTAAATTACATAATTTAATTGAAATTTACATATTTTGGTGGCAATTTACATTTGGCAAAGGTTGTCATTTTCATTATCCTATATGTGGATGATATATGTAATAATACAGTACAGAAAATCAGCAGCAAGTGGCAAGATAATTGGAAAAACAGCAAATGTTTTCCAAGCAGTCTATTGGACTGATATTTAATAGCTTTTTCTTTTTGAAAGACATCATTTTCTAATTTCAGAGATGTCTCTGAAGACAGGCATCTCTGAACAAGACAACATTAGTAGTACCTGAAGAGTGTCCTTATCAATAACTTCCACATCTGGAAGCTGCTGCATCACAGTGGTAGCAACATCTCGAGCATACAGACTGGGAATTTCCTGGTGACATAAACACAAAAACATTCTATATGCCATCCAGAGAATATTATTCCGTGATCAAATTTGTTCTCACCAAACCGTTTCTATGAGGTTTGCAAAACAATACTTACACATATTGAGATTTCTGAAAATGAATTAGCTCTGGGTAATATTCATGGATATATTTTTGTGAAGTCTTTTTTTCTCCTATTCAGCACATTGCTTATAAATCATAAAACATGATGATAAAAATAATAATTGTGCTATGATAATAATGACAAAGATGACATGAGAATGATGAAATATACATACTGCATAAATGGTACATTTAGATGTATCCTCAAAATGTAAAAAAAATATTAAAAGTAGAACTGTAACTACTGTATCTTACAGATTCTACTTCCTGAAAATAGGCCCAGTGACTTTACATTTGTTAATGAATTCTAGTCAAAGAGTCAGATATTATCACTCTATCTACATGTAGTGCATTAGCTGAAATAACCAAGTACATCCTACTCAATCAAGACTCACTTGCCTGGTTTCGAAATCAGATAGAAGTCCAGCAAGGCAATATGATGATGTAAGCAGACACAACCAGGCACACTAGCCATGCAGCAAGCATAATGTTACAAGAGTTTATTTAACTCTCAATATATGATTCCAGTTTGGTAAATTAATTCTTTATCAAAATGTGACAATAATGATACTATATCACGATGACTGGTACAGCCTGTGTCAGACATCAGTATTCTACATGTGTAACTGTTTTTCAAGAAAATTACAATTGGTTATTCAACAAAGCAGATCAACAGACTATCATGATATAAAAGAAGAAGTGTAAAAAGATACTGACAGCAGGAAGGCTGATGTGATTTCTTATGTCACCATTTGTATTATAAGTTTAAATGTCAACAAATATACATTACCAGTCCATTTTCCTTCTTGACTTGTCCCGGTGTGTAGTAAAATGTTCCATGTTCTTGACCTAGTTGAGAACACAATTGGCTTTCGGTGTAACAGCTGACTTTTCCAACATTCACCAGGTTGGCCTGTGGAAGGCAAAGTTTAAACAAGAAGTAATATATATATATATATATAGAGAGAGAGAGAGAGAGAGATGAACTTGAGAGGTTACCTTTCTCTACTCCTCTGTTATTATGAGTTGAGGAAGATCCAGATATTCAGGATGAAGTAAAGACGTTCCTACTTGTGTTTTAGTTGGGTAAAATTGGCAACATACCGCTTCTCTTATTTTTCTTACTTTAAATCATTTTAGTATGTGTTACTTCCGACTGCCCTTTGTGGTCCAATTTTTTTCATGGAGTCTAATGCATTCATCTATGTCTTTTGGCGCGATAGACATTCTATCACCTCTGGTGCGTTGCCCGTCTGTCTCACTTTAATTTGTAAAATGGGGAGTTAGTCTTGGAAAAGATAAAGATTGGGTATATTCAACCTTTTATTTACCCTGTGGGAAATTCTTTTTACCATACAACACAGTACATTTGATTCATGATATATACATCTACAAAAACATACACACTAATATATCATAGACAAAATTCATTACAAAATCATTGCTTGTCACACCGCAGTGCAGCCCCTAGTCCCTCTGGCTCAAATCACAGGTATTCAATCACGCCTGTGTTGAGTGGGGAAATGATAGTAAAGTGTCTTTCACTGTAAACCAATTATAAATATAAAACTGAAGCATAGACTTCCATACTGAAGCTAATTTCCAATCAGACAACATAATGCTTTCATTAACTGAGAGGGTCAGATCATTTAAGAATTTTTTGAGTCCCCTCAGAGCATACAGTACCACTTCCCTTTACTGGTAATAATCATTACCATTCTGACAATATCTTTAACTGATTTTCATAGAGGGTGGACTCAGGAAAGTGTGAATGAAATGCTTTCCCAAAGCAAGTATAAGATGATCACTGTAGGAATTGAATTTATGACCTATAAATCTTCAATCCGATGCCATAACCATTCTGTCACACTGTTCCACAGGTCTGAGATAGATCATTATTAATTATGGTTGTTGACAGAGGACTATTTAGGAGTCTGCATTGTGAGTCTTAGCTTAAGTCTGCAGTTTGTAAACTCACTATAATGATGGCTTTATTTGACTTATCCTAACTTATTTTGCACAGAGTATCTGTAACATGCTTTTAGGATATATAACTGTTATAGAGTATAAAATGGTTTAAGTTAAGAAATAATGACTAGAAATAAGTACAACTACACAGCCCGGTGTTGTAAGGATAGTACAACAACTGTCCACTGTCTTAAATTTGAGAATACAGACAAGAGATTTGAGAGAGGATAATATTTGATGAGCTCTAACAGAGGTTTTTAAAAAATCTTTCATCGGCTGACATTACTTAAACTGTCATAGTTCTATATGTGTGATTGTCAGGGGACAACTGCATGCAGTGTCATCAAAGAGATGGTTTTTTTGGTCTAGAGTTTGAAGGGAACAGATCTGATGTGTACATTTGTTCTTGGCTGATTGTGCAGTTTTGCATGAGTAGCAAAGGATGTTATGGTAAAGAAAATTGATATAAAAATGTCTAGTATTTGAAATATGAAAGCAAATCCATGCGGCTCAAGGAGTGAGTGCCTACGCCAATGGTAGGCAGGGCTTGTGGTAACAACTGGATAGCACAATTTAAAAGATGAGGCACTTAGCCAAAGGGCAAGACCTCAGTAGCTGAGGACACTATCTGACAATAACACATTTACAGCCTGCATAAGCACCTGACTATAGATGTGTCAGTGCAAAACTTTTTAATATTTACAATTATTTCACAGACAAGTGGTGCCTGTCTGCTATTCACTCTTACTCACCAACATGGCTGCTAATTTTACACATGTCTTCTTCTCCAAGCAATCTGAAGAGTAAAGAAGATACAAGACAGTTTTATGGAATGATGGAAGACTTAGCTGCCTGTAAAAACAATGACTTGATGAATTTCACATACCATAATACTTTATGTACCATAGCCTTGTGAAGTTAATTATCCTTTCAGTCTCAAGGCCTCTCTTAATGACATACATTTATTGTAAAGCTTAGTAGCATTCTTATGACATAGTTACCCTAAAGTACAGTAAAATTGAACCCAAAATTCAACTGTGGTACACAAAGCGTTAAAACCATGCCCCTAGTTATGACAAAACCTGTAAGTTTTGACAAAAGCCTGGAATACCACACTTGCCCATGACTGTGTTAACCCTACAAGTGTCACCGGCCGATTAAATCGGCCGTAAGTCCCGTTCTGTGGTGCTACGGCCGATAGCATCGGCCGATTTATAAAAATTACAAAGAGACATCCAGTCCACCTTTTTTTAACTGTACAAAGTTAGTTTCTCATGTAAATGAGTTCCACTTCCGAAATACACCGGAACTGAACTGTTTACTTTTGTTTTCACATTGTAAAACCACAGTTATTTGAGGTAGTGAAAAAAATCTTCTGCTGAAGCAATCTTGCAATATGTCTGATCCAAGAGCAGGTCCATCTGGCGTAAGATATCGAACAAATGCCAATATATTTGAGCTGTTGCAGCCTGATGAAAGTGACAGTGAAGATGATTTTATTATTCCACACGTCAGTGATGACAGTGGCAGCAGTAGTAGTGATGATGACGAAGTACAAAATAATGATAGATTTAGACCTGCTGAAGGTAATGCAGATCAGTTTGGCTGGGCAGCTGTTGATGATGAAAGCACTAGAATCAGACAAGATCCTACTTTCACTGCAAGGAAATCATCAGTCAATATCCCTGAAGAGTGTATAGAACCAGTTCATTTCTTTTATCTCTTCTTCACCAACACCTTGATGAACACACTGCTAAGAGAAACCAACCGATATGCTGAGCAGTTTTTGAACCTTGAATCGACCCAAGCATGGATGAGAGTCCATCCATCCAGCAGATATTTTGCTTGGCCTGACAATGGAATATCTTTACAACAACTGAAACAATATATAGGGCTCCTTTTGAATATGGGCATGATAGGAAAGAAGGCTCTACGGGATTATTGGACTACTCGTGCTTCTCAGGCAACTCCCTATTTCAATGCCGTTATGAGTTTCAATATGTTTTCGTTGATTCACCGCATGCTGCATACCAATGACACTTCTACTGAAAAGCAAAGAGGGGAAACTGGATTTGACCCTTGGATAAAGGCAAGATGTGTCCTTGATACCTTCAACTACAGTGCCAAGAGATATTATGTGCCTTCCAGGTACATTTCCATCGATGAATCGATGATAGGAATGAAAAACCGAGTAGTATATATACA
>JAWQUT010000302.1:834023-848417 GCA_033807755.1 Ellobium chinense | reverse complement strand
ACATGTATGAAATCGGATTAGTGTTGAAAACTGGCAACTGTGTTGTTATTTTGAATATTGCAATCCCCATCCTGATGACCGTATTTAATTGTCATGATAATTACTTTGAGATCAAGAGCACTGGGACACTTTGGCGAGTGAAGGCAAAGGAGCTGCCATATAAACTCGGAAATGTTCTGGTGTTATGCTGTCTCAGTTACTCCTCCGAGCCTTAAACATGGACTACCGAAATTTCAATAGATGAAGGCACATGGTAGAGTTAGCCAAATCTGTTGTTAATGAAAGTACACAAAGTAGAAGACCCGAAGAGAATGCTAGCCAAGCTTTAAATGCACCATCTAAAACTTTTGGTGAAACCTGACAATCAACAAACCGAGAATACTCCCGAAGATTTACTGGTTTCACTCATCAGTGATTTAGACTTTTCCATCACCTCAACGGCGAATGAACTTCTCAATGCCAGCATCATGTCTGTCAGCAAGATCGTACTAGAGGTTATACAGACTGAACCACCGTCAGATGTAATTAATTTAGTCTCTGAGTCACCCACTGTACATCAGGCAGCACCAGATAATCCCCAGCATCTGCCTGAACAAAAAGCGTCCCAAAGACAACAAGTGAAATAAAACCGACAATAAAGCTTTGTGTGGCGAAAGTCATAATGAAGATTACGAGGATGGTGATTATGATCGTATGTCTTGCTAATCCTTTGAACTGGAAAGTGGCAATAATGCTACAAACTTAAAAGAATAATATATAATACAGCAGTACCGACAAAGATGAGTATGCTGATCCTGATGATGACATAGAGGTTATGATAAATATGCATAAAAGGCGATGGTTGTCACTGCAAATCCATTGCATTGAAGAATACTTTAAATGATAAAACATAATCATAAATGCATGATACAGACAACTTTGCTAACTTCAATGCTGAAGATGTGGTCAAAGTGAGAGAGATTCAATGCATTCTGTTGTGGAAGCTGCTTATAAGAGAATTGAATGTATATTGGTGCCCTCTGAACTGGTCGGCATAATTAATTCTGCAGCACGCAAGAAGCCATAATATTGTGAATGAAATTCACACTAATGATATCATAGACTGCAAGGCCACTTCTGGTGCATCTGGGGTTTTGCGGATTAGAAAATCAGATGAGGATCTGCCAATATCCTGGCCCGATTTCATGCAAATAAAGATCAGAAAGAACACTCTGGATAAAATCGAATTCAAGACCTCCCACTTGCAGGAATCCTTTGGCACAATTACCTTGCCGGAGGGAAGGAAACCCGAGGTCACACCAGTTTTATTGGAGGAATGGACCTACCCCAGTTATAAGCAATCCAGATCATAAAAGATTCTACCTGTCTTTACCTCATTGTCACTATTATAACTCTGTTATCATTTCATGTCTTAAAATATGTTTTTAATGTCTTAACTATTGTTGCCACTTTACAGAGCAACACATTTACAATACAGGCTATTATCATCATCATCATCATCGTCATCATCATCATCACCACCATTACCATCTTCAGCATTGAAGTTAGCATCGTTGTCTGTATCATACATTTATGATTACGTTTTATCATTTAAAGTATTCACTATTGCACTCTTCAATGCAATGGATTTGCAATGACAACCATCGCTTTTTATGTATATTTATCATAACCGCTATGTCATCATCAAGATCACCAGACTCATCCTTGTCGGTACTGCTGTATTTTATATTATTCTTTTAAGTTTGTATCATTATTGCCGCTTTCCAGTTCAAAGGATTAGCAAGACATACGATCATAATTACCATCCTCGTAATCTTCATTATGACTTTCGCCACACAAAGCATTATTGTCGGTTTTATTTCACTCGTTGCACTAATAATATTGTGCCAGGAACCAGTATGGCCTTTTCACAGAAGCGCTATATATCTCCTAATATCGCCGATTACATTGTCTTGTTGTTGTGCTCTTCATTAAAACTGCATCTCTATGCCTTTTTACAGACCAGCGTTTTATAAGAAACGAGTAATAACTAATGTAATCATCACTGCATTCATCGTCAATATCACCATCAATTGTGATTTGTTGTCATTGTCATCGTGTCATTATGTCATATTTATATATTTTCGTGTCATCTTACTTGTTATCGCCTTAGTTATCATCGCATTTTAATAATTAGTTCTTAAATTATAAAATTACTGTCACACCTTTATTATAATGGCATACAGATTCTGTTTTTAATTAATAAAGTTGGTTTATTCTTGTAAACTTCATGTTCCGACCTTTCCCTTATGCTTCAAATGCGAGATCTGTGTTCTTTTCCTTCTTTTTCTTGCTATCGAGGTTGGTTGTGTATTGTAAGTTGAATTCAGATTACATTCTGTCCGTATTTTACTATTATTCTTTCCACTGCGTATGGGCGTAACCTGCGAATAGAGCCCATTCGTGGCATGTCATAGGGGCGCATCGAGCCGTCACGGGACGCATCGGGACATTCATGTCAGAACGTGGTATGGCATAGGGGCGCATCCTATCTACAGGCTTATATACTAATAAAATCACAAAAACAAGATAGCAGTATAACAGTTAAGCTGCCACAGACACCACAACAGCAAAAACTATTCGGATCGAGCCAGAAATAAGTGAGCTACCAGAATTTTAAGACTCCCAAATTTTCAAAGCGCTGTAGCTCAAAACTAGGTTTTGCCCGATGCGCCCCTATGCCGTACCAGCGACGAGATGTGGTGTGTATGTTTGTTCTTGGCTGATCATGCAGTTATGTATGAGCAGCAAAGGATGTTATGGTAAAGAAAATTGATACAAAAATGTCTAGTATTTGAAATATGAAAGCAAATCCATCTGGCTCAAGGAGTGCCTACACCAGTAGTAGGTTGGGCTTGTGGTAACAATTGGATAGCACAGTTTAAAAGATATGGCACTTTGCCAAAGGGCAAGATCTCAATAGCTGAGGACACTATCTGACAATAACACATTTACAGTTTGCATAAGCACCAGACTACAGACATCTCAGTGCAAAACATTTTAATATTTACAATTATTTCACGGACAAGCGGTGCCTGTCTGCTATTCACTCTTACTCACCAACATGGCTGCTAATTTCACACATGTCTTCTTCTCCAAGCAATCTGGAGAGTAAACAAGATACAAGAAAGTTTTAAGAAATGATAGAACACTCAGCTGTCTGTAAAAACAATATAATAACAACAGGTTCTATGATTTTCACATATCTTAACACTTTATGTACCACAGCCTTGTGAAGTTAATTATCCTTTCAGTCTCAAGGCTTCTTAATGACATACATTTAATGTACAGCTTAGTAGCATTTTTATGGCATAGTTACGCTAAAGTACAATAAAACTGAACACAAAATTCAGCTGTGGTACACAAAGTGTTAAAACCATGCCTTTAGTTATGACAAAACCTGTAAGTTCTGACAAAAGCCTGGAATACCACATTTGCCCACGACTGTGTTGGAGAAACACATGCACATTTAACAATACAATAATTGGAATCTGACTAGTATGTCACAGAAAGCAGTGGTGATCTTTGCCCGAATCGGCTAGTGGCATTTCTAGGGATTTATGTTCTACAATCTGCTAATAATTTGTGTTAGAGCACAAACATTTGACCTCAGAAAGGCGAAAGAAGTGAACATGTGACATATCGTACACACCCCCGCTCCCCCTCCACTCCCTCCCCAACCCACCACTACCAAAAAAAACAAAAAACATAACGAGTGATGCATTTTTGCTCTTAGAGTTATGGGTATGCTCCATCCTGTGGTTATTTTCAATGTGAAATGTCAAGTTCTGCTTACCTCCTCCATCTCCACAGAAGGTTATCAGCCAAGGGAGAGAATTTTCACCAGTCTCCACCAAAGCTTTGAAGTTGTCTGCCTTTATCCTGTAGTAATCTGCCTTGATCTTTCTAAGTGCTTCCTCCACCAGCGCATGTGTAGTGCGCTCACCTGAATATTTTTGCCTCTGAATCAAAACAATAAAACTGAACACTGACTTCAAGAATATAAAATATGGAAAGCTAACATTTTCTTTATTTCTACAATATGAATAAAATTTTCATCATTCATGTAGTCTCCATGTCTGAATTCCAATCATAAATTTTAAAAAAATGATGTGAAAGTAATGTGGGAGAGGGAGGAAAAAAATGGAAGTAGGAAATATAAGAAAGAGATAGTGACAGTGAAAGAGTATGGAGACGACAGGCAAGCACTGAAACTTTTAGTACTAGTAGCTTGAGGCATGCGCAGTCCACGCATTGTTCTCACCATGTGTCTCAGTAACAGGTAACTTATCATTGGATAAGATTGATGCACCCCTGACTGTGAGGTAGCAGATAAGTCACACAAATTATACAGCTGACTGTGCTGACATCAATCCCTTAGGAATGAGCTGTGATTATCCAATGACCATTACAAAGGAATTACAATATTCTCGAATCTGAAGTATAATAATATTATGATATAGCAGTAGTCCAGTTTTGACCCGTACCAAAATAATGTAGAAATCATTCGGTGAAGAGTTAATTATCATAACTACTGTAACTTTCTGTTGGCCAGAAACAGCTTAGGCTAAAAATATATGTAGTTCAGGCTAAATAAATAAAACAAATCTACAACCTGATGCACAATATGCTGAGGGGGGACATTTATGGATTGCACACCAGTGTCTGTGCAAGCTGAAAGTGTTAAGAGGAATTCACTAACTACCACTTTGTCCTCTAACCTCAGGATAAAACACTAGTGAAGGATAAGAATGTATACTCTGCATCCTGCATAGCTGCCAGTCATCCTCACAGTTGACAGCCCCGATCCTTATCACACCTTCTAACTCCCTTGCCACCTCTCGCCACTGAAACAAAACAAAGAAAAAAAACAACTGAAAAACAAACAGTACTTGCACATTGTGGGGAACAATAATACTACTGACCATTTCATAAACCACATGGACTTCCTTAAACAAATGGTTTGCTAGCCCAACTAACAGATCAACTCAGGCATAAATGATACATTTTATATTATGTTCTGTGACTTAACACCACATGAACTGCTATGATCCCAGTATGTCAATTGCTTCTCTCAGCTGGGCAAGGTGTCCTGAGTACTGATATAAATTTTTTTTTAATATTCGGAACTTTTCTACAATGTTGCTAGATGTAATTCTGATTTCATTGAAGTCTTACCGTCGGGGCCAAATCATGACAATGGGAACAGTGTGTAGAATAAAAGTTGATAAACCAGGGCTCTCCAGTACCTTCCACTGACTGCTCTGTGAAAGTGAAAAAAAAACTTCCTTTACAAAATTCTAGGTAGGAATTAGGGCGGAACAGATCAATGAGTAACAGGAATATTTATGAATGTATTATAGGGGTTGAGAAAGATTTTAAATCAACAATTTAACAAGCTACATTTGTTTTAAGCATTGAAAACAAATGAAACCAAACAAAACAATATGGGGATCTTTAATATTATAAACATGGATCTCTTGTCTAGGAGGTACAACTTGCTCTCTGTTTCAGTACATAGACTATGGTCTGAAATTTACATAGTATTGAGCAAATAAAACTTTTCAAAAATACTTGAGATCCGACCCTATTATTTGAAAATATGCTCAAGAGAAAGAATGTTTATTCCTAATGCGGACACCTGTAATCTACGCCTAAGGCACCTAACTGATGCACTCAAATAATGATCCCATTAAACATTTTTATATCAGTTTTTTTTCTACCATAACATCCTTTGCTGCTCATACGTAACTGCAATAGGTTTATGACAAACTGGATCCGTAGAGGGTGAATGATATCCAAAAGTAGCAACAACCATACTTACCAAAATCAGTCCTGCTCAGTGTTATGATTTCTGGGTCATCGTCATAAATACCTGCAGATAAAATTTTTTTCAAAATTTATGATATATACTAAAGTCACATATGCGCTAACCCTTAAGCACTTTAATGCGTCTTGTATTCTTAATTTTCATTGTATAGTTATAATACATATACCAGCAGTTGTGCAAACGCCTGGCGCATCCAGAGCACCTACTATTAGCGCTCATGTGCTCATTTTAGGTTGTGTTTACTATGCAAGTTTGACCTGTAGTGCGGCCNCTTTGCTATCTCATTTATTTATCAGGCAGCCAGAGAATCACTCATCAATTTATTTTATAATAAAAAATTTGGCAGTTTTCATCAGAGAATAAGTTTTAATTCAGCTGGTCGTATGTCTGGAAGCTGGTCAAAATGAGGCTTCAGTCGCTTATAGGCTCAATCAGGTTATTGGTATGACATGATAGCTTAACCTATGTACTTTTATTAGATGAAAATTTTCAGACCTAGCAACATTATTCTGGCCTGAGATACTGTTGTTGGAAATGGCATGAAATTGAAAAAAAAATTTGAGATAAATCACAACTGAAGAACAATTTCATACCATATAATACATTCATTATGCCTCCAATTTAACCACAACTACCGACCATTTCTCCGTAATATCAATGTTTTTGGGTATAGAAATGATTTTTAGACTTTGATTTTCAGAGAAAACAAAACTTTGATACTGGATGGCCCTATTCACCTGAAGAGCCTATCTCAGTTCCTGGTTTAGTGAAATACGTCTCATTTCGACTGGCTACATAACATGTAACTAAGTGGCCAAACAGTGATGACCTTACCGAAATTTTGCTGGTACCACTGCCAACTCTCATACCGTCTGCCTCGCTGGAAGTCGTCCTTCAGACCCTCCTCACCATATTGGTCATATTTCTTCCGCAAGTCCTCATCCTTCAGGACTTCATATGCCCGATTGATTTTGATAAATAGATCATGGGCATTGGGGTCATCCTGGGAATACAACAGCATCATCCATAAGTCTTTTTTTTTTTTTCTTAATCTGGATTTTAGAACAACTAACAGAAAATATAGGCAACTCTGAAAATGACACCACTTGCATACTGACAACAAAATATAACGTCTTCAAAAGACAGAGGAAATGGTCGTGTGGTAACAGTCCATCTATTCAAGATACAGGTAATACAAAGGTAAAGATCTTCTGCGTGACAGAAAGACTATTGCGAAACACGTTGCAAAATCCAACATGATTTTCTGATGAGATATGTAATTTGCGTACAATGTCTTTTGAACTGCACTAGAAATATGATATTAGATTATAAAATGAGACTGTTTCTGAAATAGGCTCAAAACTGTTGGAACACACCAAGGATGTCTGATTTTTTCCATACACAGCATAACTGCTTTTCATCGAAAGAGATCTAAATGTGATTTTCACTAAGAAATCCTTCTATGCATTCCCGCAGATAAAAGCTACAATGCAGACATATCAACAACTGCCGGACTGCCAGCTCTGACTGATGAAAAGTGGCAAAAAAGCCAGACTAAATGTCCAGCAGAGTATCATCAAGATCCAGATAGGTGTTCTCGTGTTACATCTTTTTGGTAAGACAAAGCTGATTCAGTCCGAAAGGACACAGACACTTACTGGACGGAATGTCCTGCAGCATCTTAACCATAGTTGATATGTCTGATAACGCTATGTAATCAACAACCAAGCGTGACAGTAAGTCCTTCACTGAAGGTAATAACACTCACCGCATTTTTATCTGGATGCTTGGAAATGGCCAGTTTCTTGAAAGCCTTTCTGATCTCTTTAACTGAGGCTCCCTTATCCACACCAAGCAAGGAATAAAAGTCCTCACCAGCATTTATAATGCTCAGAATTGTAAATAGAAGTAAACATAGGTGGCCAACTTTCAGCTCCATCTTTAATGTACTGTTTGCTTACTATGAAATATGAGAAAAGAAAGTATAATCTATGTGCTTTGAGAGCTGCAACTCAGATCTATAATGTAAAGTTTCTGCCACGGAGATTGAAGTGCTATATATATATTTCTGAATCAGCACAGATACAGTTATTGATGCTTTACTTCAACGGAATGCTTTATGTAATGATTATTTGTATTTCATCACTGTGCAGATTCAAGTCAACAATAACAAAGTCACCAGTTGCATTTCACACATATGAAAGACAGTAATGGGGTGCCATTTTTTACAAAACATCCAGCTGTGTGAAAGATCTTTTCCCGTTAGATGCTGCAACAGCTGCTAGTTTCATCTCCTCCTTCGTCTGTAATGAGAAGGGAAAAAAGGAACTTTCATAAATAAGGCTCATTGTATATTATATCTAAAATAAAAAGTGTCTTTCAAAAGCTCCGCAAATGGACTTAGAATGCTTTAAAATTAAGGGTAATTGGTTGTTTTTTTAAACTTTAACATGTCACTGTAAGTAAATTCTGATATCAAGTTAAATTTTGTTTTAACTGGATTAAACAAGAATTGCATGTCTACATAAACTACTGACTCATTTGTCAACAAAAGTTCACGTAGAACATGAGTCTTGGATAAATGCTTCAAATTCTTTTACACTTAATTGTTCCACATTTTATTATGGATGCCAAATGATGAAAGCTTCCAAGCCTGAAAATGTTTCAGCACAAAACAATCACCTTAAAGTAGGACACGCACATCAAAAATAATTTTGCGTTTTTCAATACTTTTTCTGTCTATAAATTATCTATGGTGCCTATTGCGAAGAAAGAGCATCGTTCTGTTATCATGCGCGTATGTAATATGACGCAATAAGGACAGCTAGAGTTACCGGGTTTGGCCATTGCATCCAGAATTATTCCCCTTCTCCGATCAGCAGAAGCCTGTGGCAAAAACTCTGACGTCACTTATGTTCCAGCAGCTATAGACACCTCTACCTGACAGTGTATTATTCAGCTTTTAATTTAGGTTCTGGTATTCCAAATTCAAATGTAAAGTTTGATAGTATAAGCCAGAAAAAGTATTCTGCATTTTTATTGCCTCAGCATTATTTTGTTTGGCATATCTACTGTTCACAGAGGAATTGAAACATTCATACCAACATGCAATTACCCGTCCACAGAGCACTGGCTAGACAGCTTGGCCATGTGGCAAGAACGTATTTGACGTAAGCTTATGGCTGCCCCGCGCGCAGTGGTTGTAACAATTCGGACTTTGGATAATGTAACCCTATGGGTTGTCTGGGGCCAGCAGCGGCGTTATATATCATTATGGCAGACTTGAAAAAATGTTTTACTGGAATAATAGGGTTTCGTATGTTTTAATATGGTCTATAGGACGGTGCAGTCTTCCTTTAACTAAGTAAGTGAGTCTTATATATATACTGCCAGCCACATTAATGCTGTTGTAAGTCCAACAATGACATGAAAGACTTACGACAGTACTATTTCCATGCAGCAATATGTGCAATGATACAATGAAACATTGAAAATGAGATCGTCAAACAATATGTGACAAACCAACGTGAATACAGAGTGAAACCAAAGTGAATAAAGAGTGCTCTCAACTCTCAGTGTTACATTCTAATGGGGAAACGTAACTGAGACTATAAATATGTTGCTCTGAATGTGGATGAAGTATTTCACAGGGATTAGGTTATATAACAGAAGACTGTATCACTGCCTATGTGCAAAACCCTGTATCTACATATTTTTCCCCATTTTTTTGCAGAAGTTCATTTATTTTTATATGTAAAAATTATCACATTAAAATCTTATGACTATGCCACGAATAACTGGTGGCTGCACAAACGCTGAATTTGGTGTATGGCAATGTGTTGAGAAATGAATCATTTGCATGTTTATCTTTTTATTTAAGAGTTGTTTTGTAAGTAGTTACAGGGTTATTACAGTAGAATGATTTAACAGCTGCCCTGAAGCAAACTGAAACATCACTGAAGTGGAAAAGATTAGTTTTATGATACATAAACCCTGCATTGAAAATTTATTGTTGACACAAACAGAGAAATAATGTGTAAGTCTCAAGCCTGTGGGTGTAACACAGCCAGCCTCATTCTCTGTATTAGTAAACACATTCATAGCTTCTGTATCATGAAGAAGGCAGTAATGGGACTGATGCAAGGTAAAAAGATGAAAAGGGTGACTGAAATTTCAGAGAAATGCACAGTCCGAACTGGCTTCCAAAAGCCAACCCCACAAAACCTAGGCATGAGACTATTACAATATGAAGAGTGATGACATAATCATTCAGCTTATATTATATTAATTAGGGAGGATTTCTGAATGAGCTTCACACTTTCAACACAGTTAACAACACTATTTTTTTTATTAACTAACTGTGGCAATTTTACATGCTTTTATTAGAATTCTGATGACAAAAATGCAATTCCAGCTTATTCACCCATGCTGAAAGATTACTTTTTAAGTTGTTGACTGGAGAGAAGCACCCAAAAGAGGACATTACAGTTCTTGTCAGAATAGTAGTGTAAAATTACAAACATGGAGGTGGCAAAGTACTGATGAAGCCTATATCTCAATGGGCAAAAGGATGAGTCTTGTCTCTACCAATGCTACTTTCTCGATGGACATTATGGTTCGGGACTAGCCTCAACTGATGCTCCAGTCTTGACAGGCATTAAGTTAGGATTAGGGTAGGGGTTGAGTTGCATAAGTAAGCATGAGTTCTAGATCTTACTTATTTAACAACTGTGTAACGCCAGAATGTATAGTAAATGATGGAAATTCCACGCATTAGAAATTACTTCATCTAAATGGCCTCATTAGCACCTGGGAGCATTGCTCAGTGGTTCGGCACCTGATTTTTATGCAAATGGACCTGTTTTGATCTGGCTACACTCTCACGGATTTTCTCTTGATAGTGGTGGGGAGCTCATTTGGAAATCCTTCTGTTTACTATAATAATAAAATTTACCTCCTAACAGATCCCTACACTTAGTCAACCCTAATGATAGAGTAAGAGGAAGTTTGTGCGACCACAAAATTACTATTCTTCCTGGCATATTCATTGTTGATGTTTCAAGCTTTCTGATTAGTTGTTGTGAAAGTAGGTTGTCCAATGATGTTGCTGTGCAAAACTATGCTTAAAACATCAAACCAAAAATGATTTTGCACGAAAAGTTTAACCAAAATTATATCTTGACCCATTTGCAACCAGTGCATCTTCAGTATGGCCTCTGACAAGACTGCAGTGTGACCAGGGTAATGATTATTGGGATTCATGGTGGAAAAGAAACTAAACAAGCAAGTTAACTTAAACGTGGACATGCACGTTAGAAATAAGTTTCTGCTTTCCAGTACTTTTTCCCTCTGAAAATTATCTATGGTCCATACCAAGACAATCTGTCGAAGAAAGAACATCATTCGTTACCGCAAGCATGTATAATATGATGCAGTAAAAAGGGCTGGAGTGACTGGGATCTGTCCTTACATCTAGAGTTATTCTCCTTCCCGAACAGCAGCGGCCTGTAGCAAAAATGATGTCACTGAAGCTCCAGCAACTACAGACACCTCTATCTGACAATGTATTATTTAGCTTCCAGTTAACATTACGGTCATCCAAATTCAACAGTAAAGTTTGACTGTGTAAGCCATGTGAAGTATTCTGCATTGCCTTGGCATAATTTTGTTTGACACAGCTGTCGTTTACAGTGGAATTAAAAGATTCATACAGAATATCACCCGTCCGCAGAGTACTGGCTAGACAGCTTGGCCGTGCAGGTGGAACATATTATTATCTGACGTAAGTTTATGGTCGCCATGCGCGCAGTGGGTATAAGAATTTGGACTTCGCATAACGTAACCCTGGGGCAGGCAGAGGCATTAGTCTATATTTGACAGAAACCTGAAAGACTGTTTTATTGGGAATGACAGGATACTGTATGATTTAACTCAATGTTGACTTTATTTGTCAAAAGGACATAATCAATGAAACTGTTTCTCATCTCATGAACACTTGATTCATTTACCCTGAATTTACCAAAAATCTGGTCGCAACAGGAACCTGTGGTCATACTACAGTCTTCTAATTCTAGGTTTGCTGGAAAATTTGACTCAGACTAATGAAATATAGAGAGCAACCTAATAAAAGAAGAGAAGAGTCAGGTTGACATTCCTCAGTCCTGAGTAACAAAGAGCACATCATTTTTGGCCATTCAAAATCTCTTAAAGACAATGACCTAGAAGATAGTCTAATTCCAATTTTTAAAAGACGCCGTTATTCGTACAATTGTTTGAATAACTATAACTGGTTATTCGTACAATTGTTTGAATAACTGTAACTGGTTATTCGTACATTTGTTTGATTAACTATAACTGGTTAATGAAGGGAGAGGGTTATTCGTACAACGGCCTTCTCTAACGACAGCACCGATTCCATGACTTGTCTACGACTAAATATACTGTATCATCGGTGCTGTTGTTAAAGATAGCCCGTACAATTGTTTGAATAACTATAACTGGTTATTCGCACAATTGTTTGAATAACTGTAACTGGTTATTTGTACATTTGTTTGATTAACTATAACTGGTTATTCGTACAATTGTTTGAATAACTATAGGTAAGAATATGCCAACAGCACCTGGCGTTTTGATATGCAATTTTAAATAGTTCCTATAAAATCAGAATGGAGTGGCCTGGCCTTTCGAAATCCCGGGCAAAAATATCATCGAATTTCCGGGTTCGTCAAAGGTATGAAGATGCCAATAGCACCTGGCATAAAAATATGCAATTTTAAATAGTTCCTATAAAATCAGAATATTGGCCATGGGGAGGGGGGGAAGGGGTTGGATTTTAATTTCAAAAGCTTAGATAGGTGCAAATATATATGTAGACTCTGAATAGGTGAGGTTTAGTCACTCAAGTATAAAATTTGTGATTGTTGCTAGGTGGGTAAGGTTACCCTGTTTACTGAGTGAAAAGGCCTAAAATATTTAGGGTGTCTGCTTCACTGCCTAAGTTCTCAAAATCTAACTGGTTCAGGTGCATTTTTCTTTGTGTCGAAATTTGGAGGAAGAGCTAAACTACATATTTGGAAAGTATTTTGAAATGGCACCCCAAGATAAGTTAATGAGAGATGTAAAACCTAATACAGCCAACAGTGAAAAATACATTGGCATCTTCATACCTCAAATTGCGATGTTTAGAGAAAATAGTTGTGCGAATAAACAGCAATGGTTATTCGTACAATTGTGCAGCATTTGTACGTACAATATTGTTCGGATAACTAGTGTGAGTTATTAGTACAATTGTGCGGATAACCACTCCATTTTTAAAAAATGGTCATCGAGACATTAAGGTTGTAAATCAGCCATTTCACTAGAGTCTAGACTAGACTTAGTAATACCCACTGATGCATGAGTGCCAATTCTGGCAAGTCCTAATGTCCATTGAGCAGGAGGATAAGGTGTTAATCTCATTCTGAATTCCTTCTAATTTAGATTCAATTAAGTCTAGTCTAACTCTACTAGCTATCTCCTGGGACAGGACCGCTCTTGTGTAGATAGTTCATTTAGTCATTTGTTTAGCCACAAGTTGTTTAGCCACAAGATCGGTCCTATTCCCTGATTATCCCACCCTACTGACAGAAAAAAAAAATCTCTTGTCTTCAGAATTATCAAGACTAGCCTAGTCTTAGAGTCTAGAACTTACCTGGCAACCATCACACTCACAGTTCACAGTAGATTTAGAGAGGTGTAAAGAGATTCATGACCCCTAGACAATAAAATCTCTCTATATCGACAGCAAATGATATAGTCTAGTCTGATAGATTAGACGAAATTCACTACACATTCTCGTACGATTGCCTAACCACATCATCGCCATCAACCATCAATCGTCCACGGTGAAGGAAGACAAGACCTACTTTCGTTTTTCAAACACGGAAGCACTAACGTGGAATACGCATGCGTCGTAAGGTATCCAATACTTCGGGGAAACCCGAAATAATATAAAAACGTACCTGTAAAGAGGAAACAAAACAAATAGGCCCATGAACAGCTGAAAAGTCACCTGATGCTCAACGAGCACTATTTGTCCCTTTTCATTATTTACACTAGGTACACGTGTCTAACATATTATGACGTTCAGCTGTTTCCACCTTTTCTCTGTGATGTGATTCCTTTGTGGGCGTAAGCAAATACGTAAATAAGCACAGGGCTTGAGAGAAAGATAGATACAGAGAGAGAGAGAGAGAGAGAGAGAGAGAGAGAGANATTACACAGAGAGTGAGAGAAAGAGAGAGAAAGAGAGAGAGAGAGAGAGACAGAGACAGAGAAAAAGAGAGAGAGAGAGAACGACAAAGAGAGAGAAAGAGAGAGAAAGAAAGAGAGAGAATGAGAGAGAAAGAGAGAGAGAAAGAGAGAGAAAGAGAGAGAGAGAAAGAGAGAGAGAGAGAGTAAAAGAGAGAGAGAAAGAGAGAGAGAGAGAGAAAGAGAGAGAGAGAAAGAGAGAGAGAGAGAAAGACAGAGAGAGAGAGAAAGACAGA
>JAWQUT010000302.1:824117-831094 GCA_033807755.1 Ellobium chinense | reverse complement strand
CGTTAACAGTCTTTTACCAAACTGTTTTCTTGGATGCCTGAAGCCGCATAAATACCCCAAAAATGTTTCTATGAACTTTCAGAAATCACAAGTCAGTTTTGGCACCTGTTGGCAAAGGGCCCACATTAGATCTACCCTGCCCACAGCTTGCCCCGACAATATTGATTCCAATACGAGTCACTAAACTGTTGCAATGAAACCGTTTGCGGTATAAATCTCGTGCTACCTGTTATAGACAGGAAACGCATCCTAAAAAAAAAACATTGTTAATGGCTCAGTTTGTTTACTCTGGGTTACAAAACCATTACTGTCAATGTGCACTTTACTGATTTTCTTTCCTTGGGTGGGGAAGTGGGTGGAGGGGTAAGGAGTATAGGTGTAGGTTGAATTAGCATAATTATCCACTATATTGTGAGAAGCTCGAGAAGAAACAAAACCACAATTAATGTTATGTTACCCTGCTTGCCATTTTGTCAGAGTAATAAGCCAGTCGTTGTTATGGATGTTATCGTTGTTGTTGTTGTTGTTGTTGCTGTTGTTAATAATTATGCTCTTTTCTTTAATTCATTCTAGCCATGCGCTTGATCTAGACTTGACCTATCACCAACAAGTAATTCTCATTCAACGATAAAGATTCAAAGTCTTTATTAGGCTCTGGGACAAAATACTTCAAATCAAAGAGAAGATGAAAGCAAAGAAGTGAGAAAATGAAAAGAACGAAAGAAAACAAATGGAACAATAAAGCAGACAGAAAGAAAGAAAGAAAGAAAGAAAGAAAGAAAGAAAGAAAGAAAGAAAAAAAGAAAGAAAGAAAGTTTTGGTCTATTCACTTCGGTTTTGGTGTGGCCTTCTATGCGGAGCACTTGTCGTTAAGGAAACTAGTTAGCCTGTTTATACCTTTCGATATATCTGTTCGTAGCTCGAAAACGAAATAAAAGACGTATGTTTGAAACATAATTTTTAATAAGCTCATTGATTCTGCAAACTATCAAAGAAGACTTAGAGATTGAGGAATTTCTTTTAAGTGACAGTAGAAAAAACAGTTTATTGACTCAAAAAGGGAAATCGGATTAGGCTTCTGTAACCTACAAGGGTCACTTTGTATGTAGGTAGGTATGAATGCGTGGGTAGATGTCAAAATCGCTTGACTTGGGTGGTGCAAGGCATAAAAAATACAATGTGCATGTTTACATATGGATTATCTGTCAATACAGCTGGGAATGGCTTGACATACTGGAAATAGATCAGTAAAATGAGAGGTGGAAATAGAAATTATGTGAAACTTGCAAAGAGATGTGACAAAACGAATGACCATAGGCCTACAGATCGAGAGCCCATTTATAGTGTCAATATTTTCTCTCCCCTCCCCTCGCCCCCCCTCCCCCAACCTTTCCTTTCNTAAAGCTATCCCGGAAGTCCGGCAAATTTCGTACACAAAGTAGAGAAGCTGACAGACTCCCAAATTTAGCAAGCCAGCAGTCGGAAAGGATAATTTGCCGCTTGCATTATTGTGCATTTATGCAGCCCTCTATGCCCTCAAAGTCTGCCTCTGACAGCCTTATCCATTAGTTTCATTTAAAAAAGCAAGAAAAAGAAGAAGAAGTAGAAGAAGAAGAAGAAGAAGAAGAAGAAGAAGAAGAAGAAGAAGATGAAGAAGAAGAAGAAGAAATACAACAACAACAACAACAACAACAACAACAACAACAACAGCATCAACTACAACAACAACAACAACAACAACAACAACAACAACAACGACGACGACGACAACAACGACAACAACAACAACAAAGCCGAAGACTCAGTTTTTTAATCATGTATTTTCCAGTTTTGATGGCGCAGTCTTTAGTATGTGTGAATATCTGATTAGAGCGAATGAGTCACACTGTTATATGCCTGCACGTTTGTTTGTCTGAATGCACGTGCGTTCATGGATGACTTTTAATATTGTAAAACGCCCTGAGGCCTTAGAGCGAAAAGACGCTACATAAATGAAATTATTACTGTTATCAGACAATGTAGGAAACTTTCTTACTCGGAGAGCGAGGCAACAGAAGATGTTCAATGTAAAACACCCCTCGTCTAGCAAGTGTTTTGGCCCTTTGATTTGCCGACACTCTAAAAGCGTTAGGGCACACCTGGGTCATATCTTGTAACTCCCAAGTGTCCTTCTGTTTTATCATTACAAGCATTATTTACATTATCATAACAAGCAGCCAGCACGTAGGCAGTTCACGGATCGGAGGTCAGATGGTTTTGAAAGCCATGCACGTGGAATGAATATGTAACATGATAAATAATAATGATAAGAAGAAGAAGAAGAAGAAGAAGAAGAAGAAGAAGAAGAAGAAGAAGAAGAAGATGAAGAATGGTAAAGCAGACAAAAATCAAAGTTGGATTTGGCTCAAATATAAACTCAGTTCATGTNAATAATAATGATAATAATAATAATAATAATAATAATAATAATAATAATAATAATAAGAAGAAGAAGAAGAAGAAGAAGAAGAAGAAGAAGAAAAAGATGAAGAATGGTAAAGCAGACAAAAATCAAAGTTGGATCTGGCTCAAATATAAACTCAGTTCATGTACTGTCCGTTATCTTCATGTGTAGTGAAATTTCAGAATTTTAGACGATGCCGCGTTTAATGTGCTGTAATAACAGACCTAACAACATTATCTTAATACTATCATTATCACTATTATTATCATCATCATTATGCCTTCATAGCAACGGTCAGTTGTGCATTGCGTTGAGAGATCAGATAGGCAGTTTTCGAAGTGGGTTGTGAAAACAGAGATCGTTTTCTACCCTAACAGATTTTTTTTTTTACATTCTGAAGGCAGTATAGATAGTGACAGACCACGCACAACAATACAGTAGTTAAATGACACCATGAGCTTTTACCAGTGAAACGCATTTTTATTGTCTAACAAATCATGCGCTGCTTGTAAATAAATACTGTGTGAAATATTGCTTCCGCTAGAGAAGAGAGATTAGAAGGGGGCAGACAGACAGGCAGACAGAGAAGCAGGCAGGCAGACAGACAGACAGACAGACAGACAGACAGACAGACAGACAGACAGACACACACAGACAGACAAAACGACAGACAGACAGACGATAGATAAAAGAAAATTGATTTACATTATATACAAAAGGTTTTTATGTTTATAACCCTCACCCTTACACCCAATTCTTTCTATATCAAGGAGACCAAAATAGCTGAGGCGGAAATGGGCCATATAAACATTAACATAAAATCATTTTGACCTAAAATAGTGATACAGCAAGGGCAGATAAGTTAGGGTGTACGCACAATGTTTGACGAAATTGCTAATGTTTCCTACGTAAGCAACTACACCCACCCGTCATTCGTTGGTATGGAGGAGGGCGATACCTCGCTAGTAAACTCGGTAAGCGTGATTCGATACCAGCGGTATTAGTGCTTTGAAAAATTTATGAATTCAAATCTGTCGCACACATGTAGGCCTACTGCAAGTGCAGATTATAATGAAAGCGTATCAATATTCTATTAAAAGCTTCGATTACATGGGAGTCAGGTCGTCAGTATGTCATATTACTACACACTGATTTTTTTTTCTTCTTTTCATTTATAATTGGTCAATCAAACGCATGTTGTTGAACTTTAAATGTTGCCCGAGCTTTTTCCTTTCTTTTTGAAAATTCCAACTTTAGTATTCAGCATTGCTGATCACAAGGTACATTTCCAGTTCCGGCAGGGTACACAGAAGAGGAAGCTTAAAGCTATGCCATCCGATCGATGCTGCCTACAAAATATGACCGTGGACACAGCATTGGCTAAGATAGAATTTGCATTCATATTTGAGATATTAGATTATTTTTTTATACCAGTTTTCTTTACCATAATATTTGAAGAGATAATAACTAGCGGTCTGTAAAATTTCTATGGAGTATGAAACGTTTTACTGGTGAAATTCGGAATAAATATCGCGCTCCGAGGTGAACCATGCGATTAGATTCGAATACGTGACGTTTCCCATCATGCCGCTTCTGTCATTTTATACCTGGACGAGTCTTTATTGTACGCAATGATAATGAATCATCGCAATATAACAATAGCACGAAAAAAAAAGTAATAACCACAAGCTATGACGAGGATTATGTCTTAACAATGTTGAGTTACTAGCTAAGATACATTGTCTGGGAACTTTTTCATGTGCTCTCTCTATTCGTATCCTGCTCCTAACTCGAAACCAAATTCTAGGTAAGAGGGTCCGAATACTGCCTGTGAAAAAAAGTCAAACAGTCAGATGAGTGCGGTGACAGTGTCAGGCAGTCTAAGTATGCTTTCACTTCAGTTAATATTTTATGCAATATGTAATGGCACCTGTGATGCTGGCTAGGGTAGGAGGTTCAACTCTGGAAATTGGCAAATTTCGTAAGCGAAGCTGACACCCTTCCGGATTTTCGCAGGCTGATTAGCGAAAATGTTAGCGTGCAGTGTGTAAATGCAATCTTCTATTGCTATGTCTTCGAAAATAAGCTTTAAGAATATTTGACCCTATCCCCTTCCCGGAATACTCAAATAATAATCATTTTTAGTGCTACCCTCGATTATTGAAATTTGTAGGTGGATTATGTACATAAACCGCGATTAACCTCAAAATCTCCTTAAGTATCGAACAGGAAATAATACAAATTGCCATGCCAAATACGTACCATCGCCCACGACTACCCTGAAGTGCTAGCGTCAAACGTATGGGGGTAACAACCAGGCTGCCACTCGTAATGATTTTTTTATTAGATGTAGTGAAATTGTGTTTATTAGTGATCCAGCTAAGGAAATGCAAAAGATGGGAAGCTCTAATGAAAAGTTTCGAGAGAAAAAATATTATTAATTGTTTTGGCATTTATATCCGCTATTTAGGCCAATGATACTGTGGAAACATATTTATCTAAATATCAGCCTAACCGTCATCCTAAGCACAAACAGCCGATCTTTTACGCCTACATCTAAATCTACATTAAGAAAATTGTTTAAAGAATGGACGTTCCATATTATGTTTTCATGATGAAGGTCGAGCTCTTGTGGTTTCAAAACGATGCTGCTAGGTGGAGAAGGTTTTTTTATTTCCCTTTCTTTGCTGTTCTTTGGTTATTTCATACTGCTAGTAATTTATCTGCCCTTTTATTATTTGTAATGTATATTTAAATAGAATAGATTTAAATACAGCTTCATAGGGTTTTGAAAGAGTGTCTTGTGAAATTTGGCCTCAGAATTTTGTGAAAAGGCAAACATCATAGTGGCAGGCAAGAGTCACAATAGAAGGGGAATAAGTTGAAGTATTTGATCAAGGGGATCAGGCGAATTTTAATGTGGGCCTAAGTCTTCTACAAGGGTCTGAAGACACGTTAACTCCCTCAACTCTCTTCCGATCCCCCCCTATGATTTATAGCTGTTATCTCTGAAGTGGAGGCGAGCCCTGCAGACGTAGTTAGTCCAGTACCGGTACAAGAAATTGTGGACATATTTTCCCCAATTGCCCTGCTCCCCCTATTCAGTCGTACGGTGTTGCGGTGCAAGTCGGCAGGACTGAAATTCTTATCGCACTGACGTGATAACGTTGGCGGATAGTTATTTATATCCATTTCGCGGATTGTACATGCCATTTGACACAGTCTATAACTTTGTTCTGTTTTAGTCCAGGACATTGTTGTTGCTAGACTGGCAGATCAGGGATTTATGAACGGATTTCCGACTGGAAAACCTTGCAGAACCCTGGAAGACTAGAATAGCTGCAGTGGTACCGCGACAGCTTCGGACACCGGCAAGTTGACAGGCTTGTAATATTATGAATTATTGTTTTTTAAGTAGATTTGAATTAAAAATGTACTAATTTCACGTAGTCTAGATACAGATTTTGCAGTCTTTTTTGGATTGCTAGTTGGCGTGTTCAAAGGTTAACAGGTGTGGGTTTTGTTGCTGTTAGTTTTGTTGTTGCTGTTGTTGTTGTGTTGAATATATTGGCTTATCCAGTGACATTAAATTGGGAAACAACTTTCTGTAAAAAACAATGGGTGAATTATTATTCTCAGTTAAACGGGCTGTGCAATAAATGACTGAGTTTTAGGCCCCTAATACAAAAGTAAAAAGGAAATCAGATATTATATGGATAACAGAACTCTTATTAAATTGAAAATACAGCGGACTCAGAGTAGTCTTGAAAGTATAATCGTAACAGCTCCGATGGTGAAGGCATCGATGTAATGGTTTCAACGTAATGAATGAACTGAGGAAGAACTTTGTATCGTCGGTCTTCACATTGAACCAGCCAAGTTCAAAGTTGTTATATGCAAAGACCATCGCTAAGTAAAAGTTTTATTTCTACCTCACTGATCAGTGCTTTAAGTGCTCCGGAAACTGAAATGCTGGTGAATATGTGCCAGTCTGAAGAACATTTGTTTAAAGGGTAAAGTTACAATTTTCTTATTATCAGACTTCATATAGTCTACTAAAATGAACAAAATTTGAGATTCAGTTGGACTTGGGAAAACTCGGTGACTATATTGTTTAATGAAATGCTAGCAGGCTCAACGGCGTCTCTAAGAAATTAGATATTATACCAGGCTACTAAAACTGTCTTTTGATTTGGAAGAAGAAACTTTAGTTATTAAACTAATGATGATGGTTAAAATGATAATAAAGTAATAATAACTAATACTGATAACCTCGTATTAATACTTACTGATAGTGTCAGTGTATGTGGTACTCATATGTACGAGGTAATAATATCAATAATATTGAAGCAATAAATTTTCCACCCACGCATTCCCCTCACAGGGGACCTCACATTATATTTTTATTGCCTGTAAGAGCTCTCAATATGTAATTCATTGGCATAAAGTGAAGTTGATATGACGACAATAGGGCCACTTAAGACTGTGTTTTGTTTCGTTTTTTTCCCTTTGAAATCAGATCTAACTTATGACA
>JAWQUT010000302.1:814117-819117 GCA_033807755.1 Ellobium chinense | reverse complement strand
TCTCTCTCTCTCTCTCTCTCTACAACAAACCCCCCAAAAAAGGGAGGGGTTGATCACTGCTTGGTTTTTTGTCAAGTCTACACCTATGCCACAACTACGTCTGTGAAATCAAATATCCCGAGGTCCCGCCCCGCCCATTGGTAACCACCTAGAAAGGTACACCGATAGAAACTGAATGGATCAGCACCTACTATTTTGGTTGCAGAGGGACAGTGCTTCTGTGTACTAATGTACGCCTAAACGTCTCATAATATTGACTTGCGGCAAACACGAGTTATGCGTGCGGCGATATAAAATACAACGGGCTGTAAGTCACATGAGATGGATAGACTAGACTTTGCTGTGAACGTTGTCAGAAAACGGAGTCACTTTGTAAAAGGATTGAGCTAGTTTGACTACATGCAGTTATTGACTCCCAACTCAGATTCTAGTGATCCAAACAAATATTAAAATGTACATATCTTCAATCACCCTCTAACGAACATGTTTCACAATAGAGAGATTTTATTTTCAAGTTTGGTTCTCTTATAGATCGTTAAGGTAAAGTTTGGCATACGCATTTGGCATTTCACAGTGTTACGATCATATTTCCCGTTACGTACTACACAGTATAGGTTTGAAATTTACGTCTGATTCTGCTTCGTATCTATATTAATAAAACGCTTCAGCCAAATTTGTGTCACAGATTTCTTGAGAACTACATAACGTAAAAACATGCGGTTTTCACCTTAATTTGTAGAAAAATACACAAAAGGTAACTATACACATCAGTCCTCTTTATTTCTTTTACCCTTTAAAAAAAAAGAATGTGTATAGCAACGAAATCCGCCCGATTCGCCAATCGTCCAACTTTTTCACGGAGTCTAATGCATTCGTCTATGATGCCTTTCGGTGCGCTAGGTATTCTTTCGCCGCTGGTGCGTTGCCTGCCTGCCCATTTGTAAAATGGGGAGTTAATCTTGTGATGTAATATGTCGTCGGTCTTCGCATGGGACCGGCCCCAGTCATAGACAGATTTTGTCCTGTATGTGATAATAACATTATAGGCGATGAATGTCACTATATTTTCGAATGTTCAGCCTTTAAAAAAAGATAGGGAAAATTTCTTACCAAAACTATTTCAGAACAATCCTAACATCTTCAAAATAAAATTACTCTTTAGTGACAACAAAATTACAGCATTCATAATCTGTCTCGTTTCGTTAGAAAAATCATGGAGGCATTTTGAGCCGTCTTCCAAATATTGCTGCTCCCCCCCCCCCCCNCCCCCCCCCTTTTTTTTTAAAAATTCCTTTTTTTCCTGTCTCCCTCTTAAAATTGATTTTTTCCCTCTGCATTGCCGTTTCATTTACTTTCCATATGTTGTATATACTACAATCTGGAAATAAAGCTCAGGCCACATTTATATATATGTCGTATGTTCAGCCTGGCCGGTCCTATGCGAAGACCAACGATATCGTAACACCAAGCGTTGCCACATGTGCATGCCTGTATCTGCCTAACGTCCATTAATGTCCCGAACTTGAAAATAAAAGTTCTCAAGTGTAACACAAAATAAATTGTTATACCAGTATCTATATACTATTCATAGCTAGAACATGGTCGTAACTGCTGATCACCTTAGTTAGCAAATGGCTTTTAAAGGGTTCTTCTTAACATCCCACAATCTCGTTATATACTTATTCGAGGTTTATTGAGCTGTAATGACTGAATCCTCAATAACTTTTTTCTTTTTTGTTTGCTTGTTTTTCAGTTGTCTGCCTTAAGAGAGAAGGTAAGTTATTATATTCATGTTTCAAAGGACAATGGAAACAGATTATTAGTAAGGAAAGGTCAACCTGAAAAGAAATGCACCAATGACCTTTAATCACAATAATGAAACATCACGTTTTCATTCTCCTTGTCATGTTGTGGCCCCAAGTCCCTAAATTCTGTATCAAATCTAAGTCACAAACTCCACATTATGGACGCCCCCTGAAATCGACTCCGTGAGGGCCTTCTAAATTTTTTAAAACAAGCTTACCCGATAACCCTGCAATGCCGGATCTTGTCTGCTGACAGCACACAGCAAAAAAAAAAAAAATTAGAAAAAATGATGTTCTGCACCTCCTTCCTGGCATTTAGACTTACACAGCGAAAATGATTCATTTTGGCACACCCGCATGACGAAAGAAATGTCGTCCTGTTTCTGTGTAGATGCCGCGGTCTCTGAAGGTTGCAGGCGTCAAGCTGTAGAAACCTCTTCGAGCCATTTAATTGATTTTGTTTTCCTCGAATCATAGGAATGTTATGAGACTAGTCGGTAAGTCTGAAGAACTTTCTAGTGATAGGTGCATGTAAACGGCAGCAACACTGTATATGTATGCTCCCCAGACAGTTGAAAAAGTTCGAGAATGATCAGGTCTGCTGGGGTAATAATACTGTGAAGTCGCATGAATGGGCATTAACATGGATACGATACTTATAAAATGCATCATCAATAATAAGACACAATAAATTATATGTTAGTATTGTTGTTATTATTGTTATTGTTGTTGTGGTTGTTGTTGTTATCATTATTATCATTGTCTAACACTTTAAACAACTCAGTGTGAAACAAGATATAATATATTAACACCTACCTGCCTAATGGGGTGCAGTGCTCTTGTTCCTAGTAGCTTGCCTGAACTTTGTAATACTGAACAGGCTTTCACCTAGGCCTAATGGAAGGCAAAGTAGAAAAGGACAAAAATAATCGATAGAAATGGTATAGCCATTAAGTTTGTAATTTTATTGAATCAAGGCCGTAGCTACCCATCTCATCAACGCCCCTCCCCATTTTAGTGGCCAAAAGAGTTTCACGCTTTCTTTGTCGATATGGCCAAAGGTCTGATTTGTCCATATTTTCGTCGTTCTTAGCAACGCTTGTTATTTTTGGCCTAGAAATCCCTTGATTGTATTAATACCCTCATGCTTTACAATCTCCCCCTCCCCCCCTCCCCCTACCCATTAGCTGGAGTTGGCGAAGGCTGTAGGGATGAGTAGTTATTGCAACGTTGCATCGAATACATTTGCATATCTCAAACATGCCAGCAGCTCTAAATGTTGTTTATACGTTCTGGCTCATAAACCAGATAAGCATTTGCATTGTCGCATGCTGTAATACCGTGTAGAAATATGTTCAGTTTACATTTAGGAACGTCGACATGATATGGGGAGGGGAGGTTATTGAATCGTTGACTCTTATGTAATTATAAATATTGATATATTGTACTGTTTTTTGTTGTTTTTTTACTCTGATTGTCTCCCTCCTAACTCTCTCACTGAAAAGAAAACATTTTGCTTTTCTTTGTTTTCACAGCTCATAAGACTCAATCAGCTCGTGAGTATAGATATTAATAATAATTCTGATGATGATGACGGTGATGACAATGATGATGAAGGTAGTGATGATGATGAAGATGGTATAGCTTTAAATTTATCTTCAATCTGAAGAACGCTTTTTGACAACACACTGTCTATGTCCCATCATGTTAACACTCTGATTAAGAATGCATACTTTCAACTGAAAAGAATAAGTGGAATTAGACAACATCTTACTGAAATCGCCACAGCAAGATTAGTAATATCGTCAACATTGTCTACTTTGGATTATCGCAACTCACTCCTGGCTGGTGTCACAGAGGATAAACTAAATAGATCACAGAGAATCCAAAATAATGCAGCCCGTTTGATTTTTAAGAAGCATAAGCGAGGGCCCAGTGAGCCTCTCTTAAAATTATTTCATTGGTTACCAGTCAGAAGCAGAATTGAGTATAAGATTGCCACTTTCTGTTATGAGACCATAAATGGTAGTTCGCCTGCATACATATCGGACCTGGTAGCTGAGCACAAGCCCATTAATTAGATCATTACGATCTGAAAATGCTTGTTGACTCCATGTACCAAAAACAAACATACGAAAAATTGGAGAAAGAGCATTTACGTCCTCAAGACCACTTGTTTGGAATAAATTGCCTAAGAATATTTGTAAAGAAAATAGTCTAAGTACCTTTAAGAAACTTCTCAAAACACATTAGTTCAAACAGTATCTTTTTTTCTTCACATCTACATTGCAGTACATGTGTACAGACTGTAGTATGCTTGGGTGTGTGAGCTGAATATTATATAATCTTATTTACTTCTCTATGTAATGCTCCCAGAGCCTGTATCTACAGGGATGAGCGCTATATAAATACTATGTATAATAATAATTATTATTATTATGAAGAAGAAGAAGAAAGATCACACTTGACTCGAAATTTCGTGCACATATTTTGAATCCCAAGAGTAGAAGCACAACTATGATAAATGAACCTTTATTTTCACATGTTTACATGTATTAAGTAAACGGGCTTAACTGAACATAAAACCAGGGAAATCTAACTGTTATGTGCATTTCTTTAGGGAATGATCATCGATACGGCATATCAAAAAACAAGAACGGACACTCCAAGCTCGTGTGCCACATTTGGTACTGTGCATCTTACAGGGTTAATGGTCTTTGTGACATAGCTCTGGTATTTAATGTATTTAAATGCCATTTGAAATTTACGAATGCTGTATGACAAGTCTTTTTAGTTTTTTTGTTTTATCGTTGTAACAAATGACAATGAAGATGGTGGTAATGATGATGACGATGACGATGATGGTCGGCCCGACAATCACAAATCGCTCCACTCTTCCACCAAGCTGCTCTTAGGATACTCATTCCTTCCACTTGGTTATTCTCTCCATCTTTCCCCTTCTTTCTCACTCGGTAATGATGATGACGATGAAGATGATGATGATGATAATGATGATGTTAAATTGTTGTAGTTTTCTTTCTTTACTTATTTATATCCAGGGCGGATAAATGTTTTGCAAATAATGATGATGATAGTGATGGTGATGATGATTAACTGATTAACACAAATCTTTCGAGAAATATGTAGTGAATCTATGACTAAAATTTTATATATATATATATATATATATATATA
>JAWQUT010000302.1:773817-803755 GCA_033807755.1 Ellobium chinense | reverse complement strand
ATAGATAGATAGATAGATAGATAGATAGATAGATAGATAGATAGATAGATAGATAGATAGATAGATAGATAGATAGATAGATAGATAGATAGATAGATATTATATCGAGATATAGATATACTGTATATAATAAAAATATATATAGATATACATATACGTATAGACATAATATATATAGATATATGTAGAGATATACATAAAGATATAGAAATAGATATAGTCTAGATATGCTAAAACGCAAGCACTCTATAGTTATTTGTAATTTGTAAAGATAGATATAAAATAGGCCTCTGACTTACGTCTGTCCAAGAACAGAAGCTAAAAAAACACAAAATATTTAGTCCTGTTTTCATCTATTGCTATCACTGCTTATGGTAGGGGATATCATGCGTGACATCATACCGATCTCGACAGTAGAGATGACTGTGATTATGATAATGTGCTTGACCTCTCTGCTCTCGTCAATGATCCACTTCTAAGAATGTCCAACACGTCGCAGATCAATTCATGATTACGGAGTGGACCCATCAGTACGAGAATTTAGACTGGGCTCATTTACTGAGCTTCATTTTCAAAATCGTATGGATGACTTGTGACTTGCTGGTTAATAATGCAACGGTGATTTATGGACTCATCTTCTTAACAACTAAGTAAAAAATCTTACTAATGTCAATAAATGTGTCAGTATTACATATTGTCCGTGTTAACCTATAACTTCGTCTTTTACATAACTGAAACTTAAAGAAATAAATGGGACGGTATACAGCAAATTTACATTGAATGGGCATGTAGAGATCTAATTTCGTCATGATAGTTCTCCGTAATTCAGCTTCTAAAATGGCACATCAATTCCGCTATTATCATTTAAAACTGGCCTAAAATTTTGGTTTTCTGGCATACTAATTTGCAAAAACCAACGTCCTAGCACACTGGGCAGACCCATAGGTGTTCAGTCCTCTCCAGTAAACGTGTTGAGGTGAAGACTGGATGCCAAAATTCTGAACAAGCCGAAATTTGCATGTCGTCACAGCTGTAGGCAGATTGCCTGTCTCAGAGAAACGCAATATGCAAACCTGGCTATACTTTATGCTTGCCACAACCCAATACATCTATCAAATGTGAAGGACAAAATCAGTCAAAAAGTCATTGGTTAAAATCCAGCACGAAATCTTGAGATTAGCATGATTTTTTTTGCGTTGGTTAATAGTTTTTTTTATCTCTCCTGAAAAAAAAAATCACACAAATGAAATAGGTGAATTGTTTGAGACTGCGACGATATAGAAATCTGGATATAATGGAGAGGGTATAACCTACAAGTTTATGTCTTAATGGGCATAAAGAGGACTCATTTTTCATGAAATTATAATGTAACTCAGTTTCTGAGATGGCAAAAAAATTGCACTAGTCATTAGGAATGGCTTAAAATTTACACTCTTTATGAAAGGGTGCTAATATGAACAAACCAGATATGTATGTGACCTAATTGTGAAATACTACCTTTAAGGAGAACACGGACGATATAGTCTAATTGAAAACAGAATCTAATGCGGAAGAACTTCGATATGCCTTGGTGCATGGAGATGGTATACTCAATATTCAGGTATAAATTTCGAGGTCCACAAAAAACACAGGAATAATAGAATAATAACGAAAACATGCATATAAAGTTCATACTTATTAACAAGATATACACTATGACTGAGTACTTAATATCGAAGTTCCATAGTCATCTAATAAACTGTGTTATTTTGCAGCTTTCATTGATGTGGAGCTGAAAAAGAGGTCCACCAAAACAAAAATGAAATAATAGCATAGAAACGAATCTATGCATGTAAAGTTTATACTTAATAACAAGGTATACGCTATAACTAAGTACTTAATATCGAAGTTGCATAGTCATCTAATAAATTATGTTATTTTGCAGCTTTCATGGACGCCAGGCTGAAAAAGATCGAGGAGGAACTGGACTCACTCCAGCGAGCTAACGACAGATATTAAGCACAGATGGTGATTATTTTGTTAGTGCTTCTGAATGGATCAGTGGCGATATCGATGCTGTAATTTCATAACTGATATACCCGAGGACAACAACTGAGATCGCCTCGCTGTGCAGAGTTACTTAAGAAGAGATGAAAAAATATTTTTCAAGTCTTGAAATAAGTGGATATTTTTTTGTCCTTTTTTAAAAAATGTTGCTACTTCATTTTGCTATTTGATATTAAAAATTTCTACTTCTAAGTTACATGAGTATATCTGCTCAACGATAAAATATATATAGGTTATATGTGTTCTGGACTAGTGGACTATACATGCAAGTATCAGAGGCGAGATTACAAATACATGTACTGTAGTTAAGTTCTAGAGTCATATCTCTATAACATTCAGCAATGTGGTGCGACTGCAATGATTATTTTGTGAGACAAACTTAACTGAAATCAAGCAGGTGTTTGAAATTGTAAGCCCATAAAGCACAGTGATCTTTAACCTGGAAAATTGTGTACTAAGCTACTGGCAACGACCTTTGTGGGCACCGTGTTAACCTAGTATAACAAGAAATACCAGGATGAAATTTGTGGATCTGAGACTGGATTCTGACAACGGAATCTCTCGTCCTTTCTAGAGTAACCCGTTTGTTATACATGACCTACATAATAAACCTGAGACTGGCATCTGACAAAGGAATCTCTCGTCCTTTCTAGAGTAACCCGTTTGTTACACATAATCTACATATAAACCTGAGACTGGATTCTGTCAACGGAATCTCTCTTCTTTTCTAGACAAACATATTCGTTACACTTGACCTACATATAAACCCTCAAGTCCAAACGGTGCTTGGAAGCGCAGGTACGTTCCCGAAGTAGCATTCCGTGTCGCATCTGACATACCCCTACAACTATTTCATATGTAATGAACTATTCCTACCACAGGGACACGCTTTAGCTGTTATTTTGCTGAAGCCCGTAAAAATCTAACTATACAAAAAAAAAATCACGCATAGGCCAACGGGCTTATCGAAATTTGGGTTACAATAAAGTAGTAATATTTCAAAATATTTCTATTAAAGACTAAATATCCATAAGACGAAAGAACTCTTTAGAAGGGCATCAAAGAATATACTTGAAAAAAAATAATTCTTGATTCATTTTGATTATTTTAGAAACCTATAACAAATAGCGTTGTAAGTTGCGTATAAAAGTTGCCCGGCACTTTCAAGCTTTACTTTCGTATTTCTAGAAAATTAGAACTACACTATGTGTATATACGTTTGTACTTAAATTTTCTATGATGATATAAGCTTTTGTCTAATTTGACGTGTCTGTCCCGCCATTTGTTAATTGTGATTTTGACCGCCCTCATATCATTAAGCACTGTCTGGGCATGGTTAATAAACTTGTTAAACTTGCTGTTAACCTTAGTGATATCATCCTTTGAAAAACAAGACGTGGAAAGGGGTTAAAAGAGTTCAGAATTAAGGTTTTTAACACATCTTTTGTGTTGCCAGATGATTTGAATCGACTTAGCATTTTTGTTGATTTCACCGAGTATGCCTTTGCTTTTATTTTGTTGATAGGAAACGAGGACAGCAACTTTGTTTACTGCTGCGATTACTTTTTTTTGTGCCTGTTCTTCCACAACCAGCGCTATGACGATTACTGTTATGACTATCACGAATAGTTCTGTCGTGCTATTATTGCCACTTCGACTACAATTACTACTTCTAATACAACTACTGTTGCTATAATTACTTCTACTTCAGTGCATTACAACGACTACTTTTACTACCACTGCCACTTCTACCACTGCTGCTATAAGTCCTATTGAGAATACTAGTAGCTTCTACCTCCACTACTAATGGTCTATCTCTTTAACTGTTACGACCACGATTTCTGCTATTATTTCTGCTTTTGCTGCATTTGTGTCTGTTACAATAATGTTTCATACATAGACTATGTGGATGGAAGATGGCGAATAAAATGGAGTGTCATATTTTTCATCATGATGTGATCATTTTGTAATGAGCAGTCAATTAAAATATGATGTCTGGTTTAAATGGACTCTATGCACCAATTTCCGGATAAGCTCCATGTAGAAACCGAGGAAGTAAAATTCGATGCTTTACAGCATGAGTAATTACAAAATGTGCACATGCACTAGTATGCGCACGAAACTGCACATGTTTGCGATGTGCAGGGAAGTTCTTGAAAATACAGACAGGAGGATTCATACCTTATATTGCTGCAAATTTGGAACTCGTTACTGCCAGTTATGACGTACAATGACCAAGGCAGACAGTAGAAGACATGGTCCATTGCAAATTAATGTTTCAAATTCTTTTCAGTGTGCTCGACATTTCAAGCTCAAGTATTCATTTTATCTGACGCCAGCTATATTATCAAAACAATTTCAATGACGGTCTGTAATAACAAAAATCGCCTGAGTTTCTATTCAGGTTAGAGATGTGCGAGATTTTGAAAGAAAATGTTGATGGTTTCGAAATTCTCCGAAATGTCGTCTTCGCTGGTCTAATCGTGTTTACAAAACTAGGATGCATTGGATCGAATCCCTCTTCTCTTTAGCAAAGAAAAAAACCCAAGGCAGCCACCGATGTGGTTAGAAGCATACAAGAAAGAGTAAAATTAAATATGAAGGCTCACCAGCATTCGTTATTTTTTTAAAAAACAAAATGCTTGTTAAGAGACCCTATTCTTATGTGTACTCAAAGTCGGCCCGCTTGATGGTACAGTTTTCGAAAATGAAATGTACTTTTTTTTTACTAAGCCCTCTAACGTTGTTCTCCCACCGTATACTTTTGTTCCGTGAACCACTATAGCAGTTGTGGCCGTATGCATAATCCATACGTTAGTTAACGTAATGCGTTAATCACGGTGAACATTACCAACGTTTTGGGAGTATCCCGTGGTTATCTCAGTGCGTTAACTAACGAAAGGATTATGCATACAGCCACTGATGTGGTAAAGTAATAAAAAATTGTCCAGTGTGAACTAAGCCGTAACGATTAAATACGTCTCATGAATATTTAGAAGCAAAAGTACACAAAACCATCCATTTTTTTCTCAAAACGTTGATGTGTATACGAGTCATATTTAAACTTCAATGTTTCGACATTTTAGGCATCAATGTGTCCACCCTACTATTCAATCCTTGGTCCATTCATGTGATGATAACAGTCATACTGTTAATTTAGTGTTGCTCATATTTCAACTCAGCTTTGTAATGTCTTCATTAAAGTAATTGTTGTTCATTTTTGGTTTAGCATTGTCTACCTTTTCTTCGTATTTTTGTTTCGGTATATTATGGTCGTGCATGTGTGTTTTGCTGGTCAGAGAGACGGCGATAACATTTCTTGCTGATTGTGTCTTCGTTCTGTGTGTTGTCTCAAAATAGATGTTTACCTTTTTACACCTGACACTACATTGAACTTTTATTGACCCTGGATCTCCAGCAAATTTCGTAGTAATATTCCTGGGCACTCCCGCCTACAGCTCAGTTTGGGTTTAGAGGTAGCGGTAAGGAAGAAAAAGCAAAACTTGAACAGTTCCTAGACGATATCATTGTTAGGAGCTGTCTCACGTGTGCTTTCTCTTTTCAAATCCTGCTTCTAACCCTTGACCAAGTTCTAGACAGGAGTATCCTGGACTATTGCCCATGACGGTAAATCAAACACTTAAATGTACATGGTGCTAATGTCAGACTGTCTGAGCATACTTTAAGTTAAGATTTATGTTTATACATAATTCAAGAACAACACCATAGGATTCTCCCACTTTAAGTTAAGATTTATGTTTATACATAATTCAAGAACAACACCATAGGATTTTCCCACTTTAAGTTAAGATTTACGTTTATACATAATTTAAGAACAACACCATAGGATTTTCCCACTTTAAGTTAAGATTTAGGTTTATACATAATTTAAGAACAACACCATAGGATTTTCCCATTTTAAGTTAAGATTTAGGTTTATACATAATTTAAGAACAATGCCATAGGATTCTCCCACTTGAATGTACATCCCAGCCACTCAAACTGGTGGTCAGGGGTAAGAGTAGCAGATGGCCGTCAAATTTTTGAAGAAAGTGAGGAGCTGACACATCTGATTGGGGGAAGGGATAACGTGCTGTGTGCAATTAATGCAACTCGCTATTAACTCAGTGTTTCAGTGTAAAGTTTCCTCCTTTCTTCTTCTGAGTTCACGGACATACCATGAATTAAATAATATTTATGATGGTGTAGGCTTGATCCGGAAAGTCGGTTTCTTCTCTGCAAAGCAGCCCCATCCATAGCTTTGTTTCAAGTGTGGGTCTCTGCTTGCCTAACAGTTTTTTTTCATGCTGCTGTCCGGCATTTTTTTAGTATGTGAATGGGATAGTTCGGTGCGTTTTGATCCTATGTAACGCATTACTATAAGATCACACTATAAAGTAAAAGAGAACGAATAGACCACTTCGGAATAAGAGCTAAACAGTCACGTGATTCCCGAAATTTTGGACAACATGATGACACAGGGCTTCCGCCCTACGGAAACAAGCAAGATGCTTACATCAAGGAAGTAAAGGACTTGCACGATCAGAAAGAGTATACCCTTAGGTCCATGAGTTGAGACAGATTATTGTCCTTGTTGAAACAATTGGAGAGCTCCAGCACATTCTGAGGTCGATGTAAAATATCCAGTGCATTCGTGCGAAATGGTGCGAACTGTGCGTCGTAACGGAAGCCCACATTCTGCCCTCCATAAAGTCAAAAAAAGAGAGCCAGCGAAATGGTAATCTGAAGTGGTCCATAAATATCTGATGTATAAATATTTTAAAAATTGAATTTTGTTATAGTGAGTTCATGAACCCACTGAAATCGGCAAGTTATGAACATTAAATTGAGCCCTACTACAAGAAAGCGGCAAAAAACGGGTTATGAATGAGCGTCACATTTTAAAATAGATTTGAAATTAATGTAGGGTTACAGTCCAGCGCCTATTGGTCTGCTTCGACAATGGACACACTGATTTTACAAACAACGTCTTTTACCATTGTTCCTAAAATGCTTGCTATCTACGTCAGAAAATTCCGCGGTGTTTTTAACGAATTCGCCGTGCCTGGCTCTCGCAGCAGGTGCATGCTGTGCCACTGAGAGTGTAAACAGACGTGAACTGATCGTAACGTTGTGACTTCAAACATTATATCCCTTGGCATGATATTTCGAATAGGTCTATATTATAGTGCTTGGTGCTGATTTTTAACCGAGGCCATATACACACTAAAGAAAAAGAACCCATTTTTGATGACTAAGCAATGAATTCATAAAAAATCTTAGGAGTAAAATTTAGGAGGAAATTGGAAATTACCAAATCACCCATAGACCCAACAATAATGGGGCTTGACTGGACTCAACAACGGAAAATAAAGATGGGAAGACCAAGATAAACATGGAAAAGAATAGTCTTGAATGAGCTTTAACATATTATTATAGCTGAAAATGTCGTATGCCTATCACGCAATAATGTGTACGTTCAGCATATATATCTAAATAATAATGACGAGTGCATGTTCGCATTAAAGCATTACAAACCTGACAACGGGGAGGAGTTACCCATTGCAGGGGTACTAAATCTCATAGTTTTAAGTAGAGCAGCGTGGCCGAACGGTTAAGGCGTCGGATTCAAGATCTAAAGGTCGTAGGTTTGATTCCTGAGTACGGTCATGTTGAAAGTGCTTTAGGAAAGTATATCATTCACATTTTCTTCAGTCCAGCCGTCTGTAAAAATGGGTACCTGGCTTTAGGCAGTGGAAGATTTTGTCAGAATGCTAGTCTGTTAATGGCTGCGGCATTGTATGCTTCCCAGTGAGCTGAGAAAGTTCTAGAATGACCAGGCCTGCTGGGGTAATAATAGTGTGAAGTCGCGTGATACGAGACTTATAAACTGCTTTATTATTGTTATCAGTAGTAGTAACATTTTTGAGCTGATGGTTATATATTTGAAGCTTCATGTATGAAGATGCAAAATGGACCTAGCAAAGAAGGTTTGTTATCTTAAATAGTTTCTTGGGCCCTGAACGATTCTAATGTCCGCGTAGCCACTGCGGTAACTGGGTGAAAGCGCCTTAAAATTATTTTCTGCTCAGTAAGCTCAAAATCTATTTAGTCTTTGCGTAAGTTTCTTTCTCTGTCTGTCTGTCTGTCTGTCTGTCTGTCTGTCTGTCTGTCTGTCTGTCTGTCTGTATTGCGAATGTGTGTGTGTGTATGTGTGTGTGTGTGTGTGTGTGTGTGTGTGTGTGTGTGTGTCTGTGTGTGTCTGTGTGTCTGTGTGTGTTTGTGTGTGTGTCTGTGTGTTACAAAGAATGAAAGATTCCAAGTGTATAATACCTTGACTTATTACGAACCAGGGGTGTTGAATGGGTGAAAATGCTACTATTGCCAACAGTGAGAAATAAGTTGTGATCTTCATACCTTAAAGTGTTGCAAATGTCTGAGTATTGTGAACGAAGTCCTTCTCGGCTCGCTTGCTTGCCAGGGCAAAAATATCTTGGATGTATAATGCCACTGTAATTCTGCTTTCAACATTAACTTAAGACAGATAAACAAAAGAAGACCAAAAGTTTTACATCCTCCACAGATATTTTTATTGATCCAAACGAAGCCCTCCCATTAAAACGTTGGAGAATGCATACTGTAAAACTGAGATTAATCCACTGAACAATACGAAGTGCAAGGGGTTGTCCAGACTGACCAATACCGATAGAGACTTGGAGTAAGAAGGAGAGAAAGAAAGAAAGAAAGAAAGAAAGAAAGACAGAAAGAAAGAAAGAAAGAAAGAAAGAAAGAAAGAAAGAAAGAAAGAAAGAAAGAAAGAAAGAAAGAAAAACATACCCAGACCTAAGGGGGCTCATAATATGTCAGTCACTGTTCTTAATCTTTTTTGTAGTTAAACGTTTATTAATTATATTAAGATGTAAAGAATGAAATATCGAGGACCAAAATATTTGAAACATACCTCGTAAAGTTTATTGCCTTTTTCGCCTAAATTAAAAGTGCCTCTAAATACAACCTTCAGAACAATCACTTTCGTAGATTTTGAGACGTTCTTGATTTCTTGTGTTTATTGTTTACTGCAATAAACACATAAACAGAGCAAAATTTCACAGCTAAACGACTCTCTAAACAAAGTCACTCTGTGTTTACAGAAAAAAAAGTGTATGTAGACTAGCACACATTGAAAGTCAATCCTCTTGTATATTTTTTGCCTCATTTAAATTTGAACTAGCTCAGAACAAACTGGCAGCGTTCTTTTTATCCAGTTTGAGTGGCAGTTTTATCTCACACTGAACTGAGGCGAGTTTCTCCAAAAGTTATTTAAAATTACCTTTGAAATAAAAGGGAACCAAGGGAGGGTATTAGCTTTTAACGTATATACTGAATGCCGTTGAAAAGTATCCGATATTTTCGTAATGACCATTTCCGATCAAAAATCACTTGTTACACGGTGGTATCTTCCTCTGAAGATCTTCTGTTGCCACGTTGTCCGAGTAAGAGAGTTTCCTATTTACCCTTCGTCGCCGCATAAACATTGCATTATCATTCATCATCATTCATCCTCAGCCTCTTGACCATTATCACCATTACCACTACCACCACCACCATCACCACCACCACCACCACCACTGTCATTGTGAGCCAGTTTGGTTGTTCGGATACTTTCCAATGACACTGAGTATATTCTTTTGCTCGTTATAAAATGTCACTCTTGGCGGAAACCAGCTGTCAAGTGCAATCTTGTCATAAGTGAATGAACAGATCAATACATCTTAATTACACTTCCTACTTATTTCGGCAAGGAAAATGTCTTTAGCCAGTTTTGGAATAACACTCCTCAATTACAAAAAAATGGGAATATGCGTTTTAGCCATCTCTATCATCGGCATCTGATTGCAGTGTAGATCAAAGAATGTGCATCACAACTACAGGATGAATACAAATGTGCAAGACAGTCCATACCTACTGAGTCACAAGAAATACGTGAAAGGTTCCATGACTAAATGCAGTATCCACCATCCTGTAGCAATACAACATCTGTACAAGTAGGCCCACTGTTTTTGACCATAATTTTAAATCTCCTGAATATGTAACAAGCCGTGAAAGCGATGACTACTTTTCTCTTGGTATAGTTTTATTAACATAAACGTGTATTTTGATGCCATTCGTAAGATCAATACGGAAAACAAATATAATACTAAAATGGATTTACAGCCTTTTGTCATGGAATCCCTCATTTTTTGATACACAAATAAAGATTCGTCCCTAAACTGCTCACAGCAAAACTTAAGGATATATTATTATTATACTGATAATCACAAACTTGTTCCAAAAAATTACATAAGTATACACAAACCTAACGCCAATAACTAAAAGCCTACTCCTTTTCATAACATTCGCTGCAAAATATAATTCTCGACAGCAAAATAGAGAAGATTATGAAGCCATTGATATACTCATGAGTGACAGCGTGGTACTAAAATGTATGTCGTACCTTGCAATACTTTAAGTCTTAAATATGAGAATTCTTGCTATATCCGCATTTCTTCCTCTTCTCCACAAACCCAATTTCCCCTTCCTAGAATCTTTGAGCATATTATGTAGCCCAGTCTGTCAAAGTGAGGCCTTCAGTTGCTTTTTTTACTAAATATTAAGTAGATATCACGTGAAACTTTAATGCTGATTTTCTTCGCAGTTAAATTAACGGATCTATTTTAAAAAGTTCTTCTTTTCGATAAGCTGTCACGCGTACTTGATATTGGGATATTCGACGACACGTGCGCTACTAGTTACCATGAGACTATAACGCTAATGATTATTTTCCGATCATCTCTTTAGAGGCTAGGAACTCTGAACATTGCAACATTTATGCAATGATAAGCAACACATTACTCCTACAATGAAGAATATGATTAACAACCTTCATAAATATATCACTGTGTACTCAATATCATGTTGTAATATCAAAGAACGAATTAGAAATATATGTAATGTAACCGACTAATTACTTTACAATCACTGCACAATGCCTCATATCTGTAAACAAAAAATATGTACAATCTATTATAGCTGAAATTAGGACCTACACAGAGATCATGCCGAAGTGATATCATGAACACTGACTATCTAAAACAAAATTGTGAATTGTGACTGACGCAACATATGCCAATTCTGTAATAAACAAAGAAATAAAATAATAATATTCCACATCTGGTATTACAGATGCTTCTTATATAAGTAGAGCTTTAAAAGATAACAAATTCTAAAAACAAAAACAGAAAACAAATTTTAAAAAAGGAGTTATTAAAAAAAGTTATTCTTTGACGAATGGCACTTTCCTTTTTTTACCATCATAACATCTCCGAAGTTCTCACAATTCGCTCACTGACCCATTTTTCTGCGTTTAGTTTATCTACTACTTAACATGCCAACGAATTTCATTTGAGTGAAACATTCTTTTTACAAAAATCGATTAAAGTAAAAGTACTCTTGCTCGGCCGTCATGAATGCACCGCCGTTTCATGACGTGATAAAATCCAAGCGGGAATTAAACGTCATTCTCTAAACACTGATGCCTCAGTTACGATTGGACATCTCAGTAGACTGCGCAGTGCCCATTATGAGATGAAACAGACAACAAGGAACATTGACAAGTCTTTCACCATACACAAAGTTGTTAAAATAATTGTTCAGTGCTTGTTAAACAGTGTTTGCGCAGAATATAGTAAACATAGAACCTAGCCATGAGTCCGTAACACCCAGGGAAAAAAAACAGTCAAATGAGTACAACTTTTCTTTTACAAGGTCTGTTTACGACGCTTTTAAACGTTTATGATATTATAAGAAATAAGTAGCAACAAGTGCAAGCTACAACTTTCATAAAAATATTATGATCACCTGGACTACATAAACAGTTGCTTACACCTTATTATTTTTAGTAGCATTGCACATTCAAAAGATGCAGCAGCATATCCAACAAACCTGCGAAGAATAGCACTAAAATAACCTGATTCTGCCTTAGCAATGTCTATACCTCAAAGTCCCCTTCCCTCCCTTCCCCCTCCTACCCCCCGTTCCACCCCACCATCACCCCCACAAATTTCAGAGAGTCTTAATTGTCTTCAAAGTTCCCCAGCTGGTTGCGTCTATTCGAAAGGCGATATGGCCATCAGCTGGAGTGACTTTGTCACATGTCTTGGAAGATGACGTCACACCAGATCTGATGCTGTAATGTATCCGTCATCTGAGGATGGAAATAAATAAATAAATAAATAAATAAATAAATAAATAAATAAATAAATAAACATAGAACATGTCCAGCAGAGTGGTACTTCATTACGCTAATTTCTAAAAGGCTCTGACTTAACAGCAACCAGTTTCGGTTTCTATTTAAAGAACAATTCAACCCCTGTTAGACACAACCAAAGCTAACTGCTCAAAAGCCAAAGTTTTTCAGAATATTATGGCATACTGACATGGCATTACTGCTTGAATTGCCCAATACAGTTTCACTGTTCTCCAAGGGGGATTGAATATTCTTACAATATCACAGTCTACACAAAATAATTTTTTTTTCATATTAATATACTATACATTTGCAACAAACTATATTATCTCTTCAGACATAATAGGTACGTAACTAGAATGTGCTACAATGTCACATGACTGCAGGTCGCTTCTATAGAAACCCCTGGCAATCCTAGTCCTAAATCAATGTAGTAATAGACATGAGAATTATTCCACAATAAAACCGATTTTAGTGTCTTTACCCAAGGACACTCCAGGTTGACCTGTTTGACCTGTAGCATGACCTCTCCCCTCCTCTTCCTCCCCCTGACTGAGCCGTTTCCCTGTCCCTGACACCTTTCTCTCTCTCTGCTTACGTCAACAGCCCGATTGACATCTGTCGTGCCAAATTCAAGTTAAAAACAACATTTGTTTGGTGATAAATACTGGTTACAGATCACAGTTTGCTTGACAGGTCAGGGTTGTTGAAAATAATTTTCTTATGGAATTCGGCGGGGGGGATACAGTGAAAGAACAACAGAAAAAAATGATACTGACATACATACAGGCAGTTCAATGAGAAAAATAAATTTTAATATAGAGTATCCAATCTATACAACACACCAACTGTTAGTTAACTCCAGCAAAGCTCATTTCCGGTTTAAGTAAAACGTCGTAGTGTCAATAAATCTAGTCTCCGAAAGTAAATCAGCTAATAAAGACTAGTGTAACAAATCATAGCTATCAACCAATCATATACCTCTAACAATATAAAAGTACAAAGAGGAAGTAATGATTGTTGGAGTTGTGATTCGCGATGCCCGGATGACCGTGCATGCATGATAACTGAGAGTGATCTATAACACAAGCAAAGGGATCTTACCATCTTTATCCAGTATCGTTACAACTTCGTTCAAGACCTCCAAGTTACGAAGAATTAACGATTCCAGTTCCTTTTTCGTTAATGCTCCCCTGGAGAAAAAAAAATTGACAACATTTTAATGAGTTTGAAGGTTACTGCTAACTGGCTTGAAAATTATAAGTGACGTATGCCGTCATCGTGTACATTAACCCGATATTTATCATCATGAATGCCATTATCATTATCATCATCATTAGCAGCAGCAACAACAGCATCAACAGTATCGTCATCATCACAACCACCACCATCATCATCATTACCATAATCAGCACCATCCATCATTATCACATCATCAACATCATCATCATCATTTGGAACATTAAAAAAAAAATTTAAAAGTTCTGTTCCAACCAGCGAAGATTAAGAAATATAGTTTATTATTTAAATTTTAAAAATGGACTTATATAATGATATAAAATAATCAGAACCAGATATGTATTTCTTCATCAGGTTGAATACAAATGCAAAAAAAAAAAAAAAAAAANCAAAAAAAAAAAAAAAAAAAAAAAAGCACCATCATCATCATCATCATCATCATCACCATCATCAACACCATCTTTATCATCACCCCTACCACCATCACCAGCCCACCACTACCCCCCCCCCCNCCCCCACCAGCATGTTGCTATGGAGGAGAGAAATGTTGAGAATGTCCAGTGAAAGCGCTTGGTAGCTGATTACATTTTACAGGCTAAGACACGGCATAGTAAACCTCAGAAATGATATGATACTGGATGACAGAAATGTCTCAGATTTATTTTTTTTTAAAGCCCAGATAATTAAGTACGACAAAATTTATCAAAGACTGGTAACCTTATCGCTGCCAGTGTTACATCATGGAAGTCCCTCCTTCGCTTCCCCCTTCCTTTCCACCGCCAGGGCCCAAGTATAAACGATAGGGTCTTTCTACGATACCACATAGGTCATTGCACTAATCGAGAGATTATGATTCCACCTTGGTATTATAGGTTCAATGGCCTTCTCGCATCTAGACACTGTGCGGAATAGAGATTAAGACAAGCTACAACGCCGTTTGCACCTGTTTACTGTGGTTAATGATACCGTCCATAAAACATCATTGTGGAAGCATAATCTCTCTATCATTTTTGACTGCTGCGCAACTGAAGCAAATACTCACCTAGAAACAACATCAAACAGAGCTGAACTTGTCGGTGCCGCCGATGCCCTCTTCCCGAACATGTAGCCCACCCTGTATCTCGCCCTCGTAATACGGCGGACCCCTCGCTTCTCCAGGGAGACAGGACTTCCGGTCACGGGATCACTCAGCAGGCAGCATGTGACGAGCACTAGCAGGAGGGCCGCCAGAATTTTCGATGAATGTGAAGTGTACATGTCCATTCTGGCAACAGAAAAATAAAGGAGGAATTGACAGAGGTTAAAATCGATGAACGACAGACATACACAGCACAGTGAAAGTGCTTCCATAACGAAATCCTGGCCACTTGCACCCATGTTTAACATAAAACTTTCACAGTGTGACTGAAAAGGAAAAAAAACAACTTGCCCCTATTCTGAAACGGTTGGGCACGTTTGTTCTAGACTCAGTTTTATTGATCGGTTGTGTTGAAGAATTATGCTTTAAGAATACGATTAATTCCCTTGCGTGCCTGTAACTTCCGGTGAGTTTGTGCAGGCGCGGTTGACACGTAAGTGCATATGTCTTATAATGTTGAGCCCCTCGTTTTTTGGAACTAAATCTTAAAGGGGTCACAGTTTGACACCGACGTAGAACCTTCTCTACAACCCGCGAGTTCCTTGAGAATTTGAGCAAGTGTTAGGGGCCAAAAGGATGATGAAATTAGAGAAGAGAGAGGAGAATGACCAGTGAAGAAAAACGTGAGTTAAACAAAAAATCTTGCTTGTTTGATTAGGGTAATATAAAAATTTAAGCATAGAGCTTAATCTGATGGTGTCGATTATGCATTGATGTTAGACCTATACAGACTTAAAAAGAAACGTGGCTGTAAAAATGTAGAGTAGTACATTGTGCCTGTTGTAGAGCAGAATATCATGATTTTGATAAAAAGCACAAAACATGAAACGGGTCGCAAATATATCTAGTGCAGGATTAAAGCGTGCCTAAACTGAATTTTTGAAATAAACAACAAACCAAAATCTAGTGAAAAGACATTGGAAATCAAAGTTAGAACTGCACGGACTTTTAGGAGCCTTCACGTTACAAAGCCATGGTTAAGATGTTCATACTTTATTACTTCAGTAGAATGAAACGACCAGACAGCGATTGAATCATTCTATCACTGTCTTCGCTTTTTTAATGTTTTCGACGGAGAGGAAAGAGTTCTTTTTTTTTTTTTAAAGAATTCTTTTTTTATCTGTAATTTGTTTTAGTTTGTTTCGTGTCTTTATAACTTGTAAAGCCCCTCAAAAGAAACTGTTGATTTTCGTCCGCATCTTCAAATGTTTATTTTCAAAGCCATGCCGCACGTTAGTATACCTAGTGACCAAAAGAACAATTACTTCATAGTCCAATAACTTTGAGAGTTGAAGAAAAACATGAATAGAATTTTAAGCAAATTAACAGACAGATAAAATCTTTGCTGCAAAGCATCATTGATCTAAGTGCTATACCTTGGTCACAGCAAATAAAATAAAAAGGCAGAAAGTGACGTGCTGAGACTTTCACAAGAGAAACTGAGAAGTAAAATGCCTTTTAGCTAAACGAGTCCTTGGAAGTAAAATGACGTCTGTGAAATTGATGTAAAGTAAGACCGTTCTCTCATTGGTTAAAATTTGTAAAGTGCCTAAACAATTCCATGCAATATCCCGATATGTGCTGTTGTTGATGAATAACAAAAGAAATCTTTAGCAATTTCCTACCGTATCACAAAATAACTGAATCTAGACGTTTTGACACAATATGCCTGTCACTATTGGCGGTCCAAAGGCGTCAAAATCCGAATTTCTGTCCGGGGGGAGGCGGGGGGGTATACTGGGGTATTGCTCTCAAGCAACAATTGTACCTGATGAAACTGATTGAATGCTTCACCTTTTGGCAGCATCGCCCAATAAATCAGGTTTTCCTCTTAATTCTATAAAGCATAAATACATTGTCTTAATATTCGCTGCATATTTAGTTTGTAAAGAAAGAAACTCAACAGAAGGACATCACGGAATCCTGACCAAGTGTGGGTCAGCCCCTTTCCACTCAAAGGAGGTCACATGGGCCGAAGCACTGTCTTGTAAGACGCGGATATCTTTCTCTACTGATCTTCTGTTGCCTCGCTCTCCGAGTGAGAGAGCTTCCTGGTTTTTTGGTTTTTTTATATTTTTTGGTATGTGACTCGTATATCTTGACATTATATCAAGAAAAACAAATCAGTGCAAAAAACTTTTTCGTTTGTCAATATTTTTTGTCTTTAAAAGAAAATTCAGTGTGTTGTATTGTTTAGCACGAGTTTAAATCTGCCAATTTTTATATTGTTTTGGAGTCTGATTGAAGCAAATGGTTCAAAAACAGGGTTTTGTGAGCATCACTCAAATATCTTCGGGAATCTTAATACAAGGAACAAAAACTAAGTCACTGATTACCTGTGAAATTGATCCAAGAATTGCAACACAAATTTGTGTATCCACAATTCAACGAACTGGACTGAGGTCCGATGGTCAAACGTTTTAGTATATCAATTTCTGAGTCTGCGCTGGACAAATAATTCTGTCTCTCCTTCTCTCTCTTTATGTCTGGAAATCTCTGACTATCTCTGCAACGTCCGTATCACCGAAGACTTTTAAAATTCACCTTGGAATTGTTTTAAAATGTTTGGTGACAATTTTGAATAGCTATCGCTAGTGAGATTTCCAAAGAGACTTTCTTAAGTTCACAACGCATCAAGTCAGTTGAAAAAGAATAGCTGTTATCCTTTTTGTCTGAGAATGGTAGCGCAACGTTGTGGGCAAGGTATAAAAAAATGAACGATTCTAAAATGTTATGTTAGATTTGATCATGCCAAAGCAATAAAAAGTATACCCTGCGCCTCCGGCTACAAACCACAACGTGGTGGCATATGACGTGAAAAACAGAATAATACTACTCCTGGAACAATGCCACAGTTCTGAAATTTTCAAAGGAAAGCACTGGAGATTAAATAGTGTAGGATGCCTTCGCCGATGCGTCAATGAGCAATTTGCCTTTAATTTTCGCGTCTATTGTGCGTGGATTTCCTGGCAAGTCAGGCGTCTTTGCGTTACTCAGGTCTCGCGAGATCACGTCAACTGAACGCCCATGTCTTCACGGGAGTTCAAAGGGAAGCAATCTGATTCTGGAATTGAGAAATTTGAACAGGAAGAAAGATGACCAAGATGGGTCCGGTTTAAAGTCAGCAATCAAGGTTTAATTTAAAATGGTGGGCTGTTTTGATTTCCTGGCATTACTTCGTTCTTTCTTATGGGAAACTAACATTATATCAAAGACACCTTATATAGCGCAATTTAAGAATGAGCTGGAAAGTCATGCTGTTCAGAGCACAGCAGTTACAATAACTATCTTTGTAAACAACAATTTCTTGATGTCTTTCCTCAATGATAAATAAAGTACATTGTAGGGTTGTCTGGAAGTATTTATAAACAGCAGCACGTTCTGTGGGACTATACATGGCGCCAAATAACCTGCCAATACACAGTCAAAACAACCTCTGGAAAAAATCTGCCTTAGAAAAGTGAGCTTGTGGCAGCCCAGAGTCCTCTAGAAGATCAGATACCCCTACACATACTCCTAATTTTAGGTCAAAGTTCGTGAAGCAGCGTGGTCAAATGATTACGACGTTGGACTCAAAATCTGAAGATCTCCATCACGGGCTTGTTGTATATATATATNACACGGCTGCATAAATACGATCGTCACGGGTAGAGGTTGGTTGAGCGATTCATATATATATATATATATATATATCATCATCATCATGCGGAAACCAGCTTTTCTTTCTCTACATAAGTTTGAAGGATACTCGAGACATTGGTGCTTCCGAATCCGAACTTGAATATTGGTATCGCCGGTGTATATTTAGGTTGTATAACGCTTCGGTCCGCACGAATGTCAAGGAAACCGTTGTTTGATCATGTATCCGTGTTATTTTTCTATCCATTCACAAATTCATAAGTCTGATGTAATCAGTTCGGCAACTATTGACCGACCAGTGGCATCACCTGGTCTTATTTGCTTTCTGGCATGGGTCTGTCAGTACTGACTCCCATCACGTCGTCGACCTTTCCTGTAGCACCAAACAAACAAAAGGCTGAAGGTAGCCTTCAGGTTAGTTATGGAGATAAGCGGGATTCAAAAGGTAATGAAAGCATCAACTGGCAACTTTGATCTTTAGAAGCGTGAAAGAATAGATTTAACTCTCCTTTCTTTTTTTTAATGTTTTCCTATTTTCTTCTTTGCAAAATGACCATTTATTGCTCATTGATTGATTGATTGATTGGTTGGTTGATTGATTGATTGATTGATTGATTCATTCATTCATTCATTCATTCATTCATTCATTCATTCATTCGATTAGCCATAGCATTATCAGTAAATATTTCGTCTAAACATTGCCTCTAAACTGCCTGGTCGTAATGTTAAGAAAACGTCTCTTTCATTTCCTTTTTTTCCCCCCACCTTTGTAAATGCCTTGACTAGAACACTCGAAAACTTCAATAATCCGAACATTCTGGAGCTAGATTAAAGAAATATGACTGTCTCACCTAAATCTAAACATACACTTGTAATGCAGGCTACAAAACAACGGTTTAGTCGTAAAAGTGTTGCACTTAAACGCTTCACAAGGATCACATAGAAGTTGAAGCTTTTATATCATGTTGTCGCTTTAAACCCATAGGATGAATAGGTAACAATAAAATCATAAAACCTACTTGGAGAGAGCGAACGAGTCTTCGATCAGATGAGCAATGAGATATTCCGTACAAAAAAAAAATCCAAAAAATATGAGAAGAAAGACACGGGACCGCAAAGTTTGAACGTTTATTAAATTTTTCATGCCACAGTCTTGAGAGTTTGGTGGTTTTTTTTATGTTTGAAAATAAAATCATATTTGGAGATGACAGGATGCAGAATTCAGCTTGATGATGCCAGCTTACAATAATGATTATTTATGAAATTTGTAAGTCTCGTACATAGGTCAATGTCCGTATACGAGACTTCACTACGGGCCGGGTCACTCGATAATATCTCAACTCCCTGGGGAGTGTACAATGGCATTGCCATTTACGGCGACTGATGATTAGCTTCGTGATATCTTTCGCTGCCTATTATATATAATATATAGCCAGATATTCATATTACAGACGAGTGGACTAATGATAACATGAATAAAATGCTTATTATTCAGCCAAGAGGGTGTACTTAAAATTCTACGCCCTGCAAGCGAAGGAATGAAGAAATCCATCATGACTTTTTTTCTGGAGCATGCATAAAGACAGAGTGCACGTAAACAATAATTTCTGTAAGTTTCAAGCACTGCTTCTCGTTGAGAATTATCATCAGCGTCCTCAGAAACGATTACGTACATTATCTTACTGTTTTGGTGCATGTGTATTTTGCGGAGCAAGAAGAGGAACTCGAGTGACCTGGATTTTGTCTTTGCCCAGTTGTTTTTCTTGTCCGAGAAGGATGTCTTTGGAATCTATTGTTTTTTCTTCTTTTGGTCCTATTAACATTTTGTATTATTCTACAAATACCACTGTGATTTCGCGAAATTTCTTCCACGGAGGTTAAAGTGCTTCTATTGTCCGATCTTTTAAAGGGAAGAAACAGGGGGCTCGACGCCCAATATTTTTCACAACTCTCTTTCGAAAAAGTCACCTCGAATTTTGATTTGGTCTCCAATTTTTCGTTAGGCTGATTTTGACCGCGGGCTAATACATAGGCCTACTCACTTTATTTTTGTATCTAGAAGGCTGAAATGGTACCTGAAACGTTAAAATTAGATGCTTTATTTAGATCACTGGTTATTTTACATACGTCTACACCCTGACACTGGCTGGCAGGGCCGCAAAAAAGGGGAATTTTATATATTAATAGATGCCAAAAAACCAGTCGGGGCTTGTTGGACAAATAATGACATCATTTATGTCCAGCGCTTCCGAACACATCCGGCAGACAATGTATTCATTAACTTTCAACTACGGGTTTTTCAATGACTCAAAAATATGAAGTTCAACTGTGCAAGTAAGGCGAAATCTTTTGCATTTCTATTGCCACAGCTTGATTTGACACATTTGTTGCTTGGAAGTTTTTTAAAAAAAAATCACAAAGACATGCTACCACACGCCTAGCTGTTCGCCTTAATCCTTAAACCTTAACCCTCATGGCGCTACAAATACATTAGATGAAGACCCTAGGAAAGACGTAGTGTGATCGTGTACGTTGTCTAGACCACGCGGAGGCGTTATGTCATATTGATTTGTACTTTTCGAATAATACATTAAGATATGGTTTACTGTGGTTGTATGGACGATTCAGCTAAGCGTTACGCTCGCAATATCCTCTGTAGCTTCTGCCGCGTCTAGACTGCGATATCCAGTAATGCTTATATGCATCTATTAACGTCAGATTATTGAACTCGTTTCCTCAGAAGTGTTGCTATGAAGTTTAATATGGACACTGCAAAAATTTACATCGGTTGCTTTGTCTTGATAGCAATACACTGGGACCTCACAACCACGAACAGATGCACGTCAATAACCCAAATACTCGTTGCACGCTTTGCTGCTAAATCCTCTACTCTCTGTAATAAATTTGTTGTATGATTAACATAACCGCGGGGTTGTTTGGTGGGTTTTTTTGGGGGGGGGANGGGGGGGAGGGGAGGGGGTGGGTTAACAGTGGTCTGTTTCCTGCTTCTAAATTTATAGAAATGGGTTTTCCCATATTCAAATGACCTATTCCATGTTGGTTAATTATTGCGGCGCGCTGGCACCTTCTGACCTTGTGCGTGACAACAGAATGTGTGGTTTGCATACCCGGGTTGTCAAGCGGCTTTATGAGCTGAAATTCCTTAATATCCTGTTTTTAAAAGGGCGTCTGGCATAAATAGAAATGATTTGGCATGTTGTGCTGTCTTGCTTCTAAATGTTATGTTTTCTCATGAAGTAGTAAAGTAATTACCGGAAGAAGGACAATGTGCATGTGTGTAGGTATGGTTCGGTCTTTGTTTTCAGCAAACCTACAGGATCCCCTACCTTTGCCCGTAAAGTAATTTTAAAAAAAAACAAACTCGACCTGTTCAGCAATACCAGTGACAAGGCTGACAAATCAGTCTAAGGACTGCCTCATCTTCTGAGATGCGAGTTTTTGAATTCTTACAATACCTACATCAGATAATCCATTTTTGCTCTTCGGGGTAGACCCTGCTAGCAGCAACACGCGGATAACTGACTTAAAGTAGGACGCGCACATCAAACATAATTTTCCGTTTTTCCATACTTTTTCTCTCTAAAAATGATCTGTGGTGCCCACCGAGTCAAGTTTGCGAAGAAAGAGCATTGTTCTGTTACCGCGCGCGTATGTAATATGACGCAATTAGGAGAGCTAGAGTTACCGGGTTTGGCCCTTCCGTCCAGAGTTATTCCCCTTTACTGATCAGCAGAAGCCTGCGGTAAAACCGCTGACGTCACTTACGTTCCAGCAGTTACAGACACCTCTATCTGACAATGTATTATTCAGCTTTTAATTAAGGTTCTGGTATAATCAGTTTAAACGTAAAGTTTGATAGTGTAAGCCAGAAAAAGTATTCTGCATTTTTATTGCCTCAGCATGATTTTGTTTGGCATATCTACTGTTCTCAGAGGAATTAAAACATTCATACCAGGGTGCTATCACCCGTCCGCAGAGCACTGGCTAGACAGCTTGGCCATGTGGCAAGAACGTTTTTGACGTAAGCTTATGGCCGCCACGCGTGCAGTGGTTGTAACAATTCGGACTTTGGATAATGTAACCCTGTGGGTTGTCTGGGGCCAGCAGAGGCGTTACATCATTACGACAGACACTTAAAAGACTGTTTTATTGGAGTAATAGGGTATCGTATGATTTAATATGGTCTGTAGGACGGTGCAGTCTTCCTTTAATATATCATATTATGAGCATTTTAGGTTACACGTGTAGCAGCAAAGCGTCGTGTGGATTTGTTGAGTTTCAGACAAGAGTATAATACATTCGTCGGAAGCCATTGAGTCAAAAGTCGCCCTCGCTATTAATATTTGATGTGAGCAGACACTTCCCTACATCCATCAGACCCAAATGCTTGGCGTTAGATTCACATGAACTGTCCTTTGGAGAATAATGCATAATAAAATGTCCATGTTGTTACAATAGTCGTATTTAATGTCGCTCTTTGTTATCGTTGGTGACCTTGGACTGGATTTATGTTGTTGTTTCTTTGATGCTGATGATGTTGTTGTCGTTGGTGGTGGTGATGGTGATGTGCACAGTGTCCCTGGTTTGTAGCAGGAGTAGTGGTAATTGTAGTGGTGGCTGTAATAGTAGCACTAGAAGTAACCAAAAAACAAAGGAGTAGTAACAACAAGAGCAAAAGTAGTAGTGAATCACAACTGTGGTCATACTAAAATGGCACCAGTAGTATAAATGGTGGTGGTAGTGGTTGTAGAGGATGGTAGTAACGGTATCATTTATAGTTATAATAGTGGCAGTCATAGTAGTGATGGTGGTGATCTTCGTAGTAATGTAAAAGTAATAATATTGGTTTGCAGTAGTTGTATCATCCCGGTGGTGGCAGTGTTAGTAGTACAAGTAGTAATACCAGTGAAGTAGTAGTAGTAAGAAAGAGTAGTAGTAGCAGGAGTGGTAATAGTAGTGGTAGTAATAGCAATAGTAGCAGTAGTAGTAGTAGTAATAGTAACAATAATATTGTATTAGTAGTAGTGGTTCCAGTAGCAGTAGTAATAGTTCTAGTAGTAGTAGTATAAGTAATGGTAATAGTAGTAGTAATAGTAAGTAATAGTTGTAATAAGTAGAAGTAGTAGGAGCAGTAGTAATAGGAACAGCAGCAGCAGCAGCAGCAGCAGCAGCAGCAGCAGTAGTAGTAGTAGTAGTAGTAGTAGTAGTAGTAGTAGTAGTAAAAGTAGTTTTAATAATAGTAAGTAATAGTTGTAATAGGTAGTAGTAGTAAGATAGTAGTAGCAGTAGTAGTAGTAGTAACAGCAACAGCAATAGTAGTAGTAGTAGTAGTAGTAGTAGTAGCAGTAGTAGTAGTAATTCTAGTAGCAGTAGTAGTAATAGAAGAAAGCCTATTGGTTGATAGTAGACAACAGTAGTAGATAGTACTGTCGCTTAGCTGTGTATCAGTCATTAAATTAGATAGCCCCATTTGAGTTGTTAAAATTGTCATACAAGAAATTGCCTTAGAAAACTAGGCTGACCATCATACATTTTTTGCCTGAATACATGCTGGCATGGACATGGGTAGGTAATAATTATGATATTGTTTTGTGGTACATTGCCTGACGTCTGCCAAGACACAGCCAGCCTGTGCCATCTGTTCAAGTATGAATCCAAAGGCAGACCGATCTAGATTAAACTGACTTTCGTTACTTTGCATCAGAAATATCAGGGTTTTGTTGTTGTTGTTGTTGTTATTTTCGTTGTTATTGTTGTTGTTATTGTTGTTGTTCTTCTTCTTCCTTTTGCTGTTGTTGTTGTTGTTGTTGTTGTTGTTTGTGTTCTTGTTCATCTTCTTCTTTTTCAGCTTTTGCTGTTGTTGTTGTTGCTGTTTTTACTATTGTTATTGTTGCTATTGTTGTTATTGTTGTGTTTTTGTTGTTGTTGTTGTTGTTGCTCTTCTTCTTCTTCTTCTTCTTCTGCTTTGTCTTCTTCTTGTTTTTGTTGTTGTTGCTGTTGTTGTTACTGCTGCTGCTGCTGCTGTTGTTGTTGTTGTTGTTGTTGTTGTTGCTGTTGTTGTTACTGCTGCTGCTGTTCTTGTTGTTGTTGTTGTTGTTGTTGATGTTGTTGTTGTTGTTGTTGTTGTTGTTGTTGTTGTGCCTATTATCCACACTTTATAGTGGGATGCACTGTATTAAAAAAATAACTCCAGAAATGTGGTTATGTTAGTCTGTCTTTGGAGTTTAATAGCAATTGTTAGTTCCATCAGACTGTCAGGAGTAAAACGTCTAGAATGCGTTTTGGAAGGCTGGTCTGCTTTTAGCATGACAAAATAATATAACTACAAGTGAACCCTATTAAGACATTAGAGAACAAATAATATGTGTTTATGTCTGATACAGTGGTTTGCCATAGGACGACAGTAAACTCAAAAAAATCTGAATAAAATTCATAGTAATGTTATGGTGATATAAAGAAAAAGATAAAAATCAATCTCTATTTGTCTTGAAGGGAACATGAGTTACAATGGTATACAATATTCTACTTTCTATTCATGTGAATACATGTATGTATAGAACAGTGCACCAAATAATACAAATAATACTACTAAGTTATTACAAACCAAGAGTATAACAGGTACTGTCAGTAGCCGCAGAGTAGCGACCTGTCTCTCCCACTCTTTCCACCATCCCCATCCTCCTCCCCCAATATCGAAAACAGGTAATGATTCAAACCTAAGTCAAGTGAGGAAACAGGAAGTATGTGTTACAAAAGGGTCTCGAGACGCCAACTTTCAGCCATATCCCCCGCTGAGGTCTAAATTAGTGTATCCAGTTAGTCAAGCTCACACGACTTTACGCTACGATATTTGCGCTATATTTGTCCAACACGTGTTCCTCCTAGTGCTATTTGTATGGATGTTTTGAAACCAGTTTGAATCGTGAGTAGTCTAGTATAGATATTTTCGGGGGGAAATTGCTCAGCCAGTAAGCAGCCAGTACCAAAGGAAGGGTAACGTACACAACTTAATAAAACCCAGTGGTGCATGGCAAGGCAAGCTGAGACTGATGTCAAAGACCTTTATTGTACTATAAGAAAGCCTAAATGCGTTTCATTACATATCCACCTACGTAAATGAAATCTGATATGTATGTCGATACCTTTCTTTTATTTTTGAAACTTCAGATACTTTCGATAAATTTTGATACCGTAAACGGTAGCTGGCGTGGTGCCGTGATCGAAATAACATCGGAATTACTTTTGAGGTCTTTTGATATCGCTAGACTTTGGACTGCGGAAACTCGGATTTTCTTTTGTAATGAAGATAGGAAGAGAATCGAAATTAATATCATTGCTTTCGATATTTCCCATTCTTTTGATACTTTTGACACTTTGAATACTTCCTATACTTTTGAAATTGAATCGAAATTCCTAAGTATCGAAAATATCCAAACTCAGACATGGTACTGCCCCTCACCATGACTGGTCGGCAGTTTCATCGTAAACAGATGACAGATGTTTAGCGAATATTGAGAATGCCAAATATAATAACTCGACCACGAGCAAACGGACATCTAAACTTGGCATCAATAATGATATATCGGAATGGCGTGGGGTGCCGTAATTACCAGGCTGAAGACCCCCCGCGAAACTGTGGACCAGGTTCATTGATGACTGATATGGTTAAATTTTGCGAAAAATCTTGGGGTCTAGAGCCAGTAGAGCGCGGTCACAATGCCTCTATTTTTCTCCCCACCTGTGTGAGGAATCAGCATACATAGAGCTATACAGAGACAGTGCCAAAACATCTACCTACCACAACGGCGCTATATCAGTCGAAAAGTGCAAGACTGGACAGAACATTTTATTCAGTTCAGTTCATTTACTTGAACCCAGATTACATGGTAACATATATATTATGTGTAGTCAAAAATTGAAAATGAATGACATAAGTGCATATCACCGCACCTCTTTCGTCGGCCATAATTTTTTTTTTTTTAAGTTGGCCTATATGGGAATACTGCATTGTTTTTAACTTAGATATTTAATACTGCTAGTTTCTATGCATTATGAAATCCTTCACTCTTGATATTCGGAAATATCGCTCTGTGATACGAAGTTTATATTTGAGTTCAAATTAGTGATGTGGCAGTTCTACCTCTTCTCTCTTATTATATCCCGGGCGGGCCTTTAGAATCGAGGTAATTGGATAAAACTTGTCTGAGACAATCACGAGTATGTGGCTGATTACTGCAGTTTAGAATTGTAGTTTTATATTGGCGGATACATCTCTTACTTTCGGTTTGGGTTGGTTTTTTTTCAGGAGTATAATCTTCAAGAGAATCTCAGAGTCAAAATAGAATTAGAACTATTGAAGAAGGGAACTGACTGACTGCTGCTTTATGAAAATATTTGTTCTCATAGATCACTCTAATTTATTATGCATGTACGGTCATCCAGGCATCCCAAGATACATCTCTAGCATCCATTACTCCCACTTTTCAGAGAATATGATTGGCTGATATAGTCTTTGCACCTGCATTTATTGGCTGATGCATCTTTATTTTCTGAAGCGAGATGTGATGACGCAATTAAACTATTATTAACTTAAACCGGAAGTGAACTTCTTAGGAGTTGACCAAACAAGAATGTCCTGTTGGCTGACCCAGGTCCTTTGCCTCCTAGTATTCACGTGAATAAATTGGGCACCATCTTTCCATGGGGTCTGTCTTGAAAACTGACATCCAGGTTTTCTATAAATGGTCTAAGTCCATTCTCTACGTCACGTTTATTGAATGTTAATGTCACAAAATTACCATGAGCTCAGTAGCCTATACGTAGGTTTGTTTAAATTAGGTTTTACAGGACTTCACAATTACGGCTATATTATGCCCATGTACGTAGGAACAATTTATTACAGAATATATCGGATATGACACAGGCAGGCTCTTTCAGGAACTACAAGTAAGTCCATTCCTTTTGGAAAGCAAAGGGTTTGGGACGTTATTGAGAGCTTGCGCATTGACGATGGGATTTCTTACCATCGAAAGAATTATATGAATTCATCGATGCTGAATGCACCCTTAGTAGTGTTCAACATGCAGAGTTAATGTAATTCTTACGATGGTAAGAGATCCCATCATTAATGCACTAGTTTTCAATAACATGCACGTCGTACACAGCAAAGGGATTATTTGAATTAATCAAGCTGCAACTTTTTCCGGCACGCCAATTCCCGATATCGACTTCCGATGTATGCAGCAGTTCGGCACAAACATAGACAAGGGGAAGTAAAGGTATTACTGGCCAGACGTCATCTCCGTCAAGCCCTAGACATTACATTACAGACATTTATCTAACTGTTAGTAACATTTCACAATGTATGCGCCTCGTCACCCCGCGCCTGGTACTGCGCAGGTGAACGCCTGGTCGGCGATGACTTATACTATTTACTATGCTACCCAAACTTTAGACCTGAAAGAAATAGATATTTACCAATAAGATTTTGCAGTTGACCAAATGTACCGAAATATATTGAATTACTTAGAACAAATAATATTGAAATCATTAAGAATGTTTGTAAATTTGTAAAATGTTTGCTGAATGGCGTGACTCCGTAGAATGATGAGATTTTTTATATATCTTACCACCATTAATATTACCCTTCATATGTTAGATAAACATAAATATTTCATTCCAATATGTTAGTAAGTATGTGCCCTCAATGATCACCATTTTGTAATGTATATTTGTATTTGTTTGATTTACTCTAGTGCAGAATTCTGCAAGAGCTGATAAACAGAATTGAATTGAATTGGATTAAATTGGCTAATGAATAATTCTTCATTGCAAAAAACTGCAAGGAAACTTCAGCGACAGACAGCTGCAATCGAGGATATTTAATAGGTTTGTACCGGCATCGACCTTTATGGCAACCCTCGATCTTGCCGGAAACAGTTCGTCATGAATTGCTGAGCAGAAAAGAAATGAATCACTTGTGCTGTTTGTTGTGTTTCTCTCCAATAGACTTCCTGGACTGTGTGGTGTATGCAGAATCAAGGGGATGGGTCAGTTTTTCATTTAAGAGTGACTAATGGCAGACTATTCATACTAAAATAATTTTAAAAGTGAAAGACTTAATTCAGCCAATGAAAACGAATATATCAAATTGCAGAAGTCTATCAGATGCTGAGATGTGAAGGATTTTCATTTTAAGTGTCTCATAGAAGTAGACGCACTCTACTGGAGTTTGCGTATATTTTTATATATTTATACAGCTTGAGTATATTTTTCTACAATTTTACAGAATATATTTTTATATATTTATACAGTTTGAGTATATTTTTTTACATATTTATACAGTTTGAGTATATTTTTATTTATTTATACAGTTTGCGTATATTTTTTAATATTTTACAGTTTGCGTATATTTTTATATACTTACACAGATATAAGTCTCACAGAAGTAGATAGCGCTCCTGCTATAGTTTGCTTACATATTTATATTTTGTACACAGACATACAGGCGTATTGTCTTATGTTCTGTGGAATGCACCGTTTCCGTACATAAAACATTCAGAAAGAAAACATTCTATTACATGCCTGATTTAAGTTGGTATCTTCCTGTCAGTTGAATCCCTCATTTTGAAACCTTTTTTCCAAGGACATTATAATACTGTCTAGTAGTATATCTATGCTTTGCGCAAGTCAGTATGTGTAGTCCCGATAGCTACTAAAATGAATGACTTCTATACTGAAAACAACGTAGTCTTGATAGTACACGACAGAAGGGTGAGTAATTTTCTATCTCTACCATTCTGAGTCTATAATAATAAGGCCTGCGTCACAAAATGGTCATGTCTAGACAAGACTAGACTAAATTTTCCCGACCCCTCCTCTTTGTGTTTGATGGTGAGTCCTACTCTGGGTCCCAGTGTGCCTTTATTACAAATTCGTTGCTCAAACATGGCAATCCCATTCAAAGGATGACACTGCTCCCTTGCATCCTATAATAGATGGATCGTGTGATCATGAAATGCCATGGTGTACAAGATCATACGAAAGGTCAGGAGTTATCATTATTAATTCAGAAGAGTGTAGATATGTAGATATATTTCCAAACCGATTTTTCTCTCACATCTGCCCTCAGCTTTGAGTCATCCATCTATTATCCACCATTCATTTTTTGGTCTACTTCAATTTCCATTGAACTTTTTGTTTTGCTCTCTTAAGTGAAACAGCCTGACCTTCGAAAAGTAATGGCCGCTATTCTGAAACGTTCAAGGGAAATTCTGAGTCGCGTCTGAAGCAATTCCACTCGACTGTCTAAGTAATCTGCAAAAGAAGTAGGCCTACTTTTATATTTTGTTTTGTTTGGGTATTTGTTTCATAGTTTACTGTTCTAACTTGATACCGTCACGATTATCTCTATAGCCAAAAGTCAAGCATCGTTTTGCTTGCATCTTCATAATACATGGGCTCAAAAGCCCACGACTTCTGCCAAAATACAAAATTAAAAAAAAGAAATTGTTGTATTTTGGAATCCACTCAAATACTGCCTTGAAAATATCAACATGTCGTGGTGGGGG
>JAWQUT010000302.1:755048-773805 GCA_033807755.1 Ellobium chinense | reverse complement strand
GGGAAGAGAAATTGTGGTCGGGAAGAAGCTATGGGGAAAACTGTCCTAGGTGGAAACTCTTGCTAATGAATGAGGGACTCAGTCAACAAAAGTACAGAAGCTTCTTTTAGCAGCTAGTGGCTTATCCTGTAGAAATGAACCTTCCCTCACTGAGTTTTCAAGAAGGGACGATGAGATTACACAGTTTATAAAACACATTGATCAGTTCGCTCTTACATACTCTCGCAGTCTGTTTGCGTGGCACAGTTGGTTAAAAAAACAACTTTTCAGCAGGTGTCGTGCAAGTTTTAATGCACCCCTCACATCCTCCATGTTCCCAACATGCTTAAAAGAGTATCAGGCTTTCATCCATTGTATAAAAGGGATCTGCGTATGTCCAGGCTTTGATAACTGGTCAGTAGTGTGACAGATTAGTTATTGACAATACAAGAACAATAACTTTATTAACTCAGGTATACATAGTATACATATTAGCAAACAATATAGATAATGTATAGCAATGACAATACGACGAGCCATACATACAGAGGCGCAAAGAAAAAAAAAACATACTGAGGGTACGCACGCACTTTCAGGTTAAATTTTCAACCAGACATTATTGATCTTAACATTATTAACATTAACATTAGTAACGATGAAAGACGCACCATTCAGCACTTTGATGTGCAATTTTGCATAGAAACCTCAATGCCCTTATGATATAGATTGCGCACCACGAATTCTGCATTACAACGCTGGAAAAGGGTAGTAGCTTCCCTTAATAACAAATACATGCAAGATAATGGCGGCCCAAACGGTTGAATTTGCTTATGCTGTTCTTTTTAACTATTCTTCCAGCAGCAGTTCTTGATGATGAGCATTTTATCCTTTTTATCGTCACCAACAATAGTGCTGGAATTGGTTACAGTGCTAGGGAAGTAATAGTAATGATCGCAGTGATAATGGGTAGTAAGATTTATCGGAGTGAGTATTATGCTTGGCAGCCAGAATACACCTTATAGGTTACAGACCTGTAATTGTACTTTCACTTTTGGGTCGTACAACTTAGGGGGTATATATTTCATCTCCCCTTTTCCCTCTTTTGGCATGCCCTGCTTCCAGTAATAAGGGCTCCAGGGGGAAATTTGATATCATGGGAAACTGTGTCTATTTTACTTTTTTTTTACCAGGCACTACATAGCCCTGGGCTGGAACTGCCAGGTCAAGGATGTGCTCAGGCGGAAGAGGAGGGGTTTGGCGTTGACCAGTGAAAAATGTAGGGTCTGTTTACAAATAGCAACCAAGCTCAAAATTTCAATGGGCTTGCTAGGGTTGGATAAGTCTTAAAATTTGGGCCACATAATGAGCTTCAATCTGGTATGGGTCTGGGTGAAAGCTAAAACTTTGGGTTCAGGGGGCAGCTCAAAATGTTAATATAGCCCACAGAGGAAAAAAGGGTCCAATCCTATTACAGGTCTGTAACCTACAGCTTCCTATACCCAAGACAGACAGATTTCCTCCCCTATCTGACTTCCAGGTTTATCAACCTATAATATACTAATATTCCCTCTTACCAGCAACCTGCTCTCTATCTTGGTGGAGCATTATGCTGACTCCAAATATGAAGAAAGACTCAACTTTTACATAAACCAGCCTGTAAATAAATTCCGCATTTTTTGTTAGACCAGTAAGAAGCATGATTATTGTTGGCCCTTGTCACATATGAAAATCTTACTGTCTGGCTGTTCAGTCAAAATACTCTCCAGACATCAGTCTAAATGTCCAGCCAAAATACCCTTGTCCAATGTTTTTATAAATGGTAGCAACATTAATGACAGTAATATAAGAATAACAAGTGTCGTCGAGGCAGTATAAAGGGTATGCAGTTTTTTTAGTATCTTGTATAGAAGTAGTCGTAACAGAGGTTGTACTGATAGTAGTGGTAGCAGTACTAGTAATGATAGTAGCAGTAACAATAGAAGTTTGTTTGTTTATTTATTTATTTGTTTGTTTGTTTGTTTGTTTATTTACGTGAGTGAGTTAGAGTTTTACGGCGCTTCAGCGCGATTCCGGCTTTATTGTGCCTTTCTCTCAAGTAAGACTAAATTACTAGATAGTGTTGTCCATGAATGTTGTCTGGACGGGCGGCCGCTAGGCCTACTCGTCTGAGAAACTGTTATTATTATTCCTCTGGAGTTTCTCAGGTCTCACGTCCTGCATGTGAGCAAAGACCCGGACACTGGAGACACAAGATGACAGACGATGTAAGGACCTGATTTGAGGTAGTGGCGTATCCTGTAGAAATGAACCTTCCCTCACTGAGGGAATTATATCATAAGAGCCCGTACTACTGTCTTCATTTCAGCGCATGCCTTCCAATCAAGAACGTCATTTTTTGTAGGACACGGAGAGAAAGAGAGAGAGAGAGAGAGAGAGAGAGAGAGAGAGACAGAGAAAGACAGAGAGAGACAGAAAGAGAGAGACACAGAGAGAGACAGAGAGAGAGAAAGAGAGAGAGAGAGAAAGAGAAAGAGAGAGAAAGAGAGAGAGATCACTAGAAACTCTAATGTCACGACAAATTTGTGAGAATGAACTTTTTTTTCTTGTTTTATTTTATCTTTGAGGAATGTAGGCTAGACGCCAAATGGGTTTGGCAGAAAGGGTAGTCAAGTTCAAATAATAAGTTATAAACTGGCCATGGGGAGGAGGCAAATGTGCTTGATTTCATATTAAAAGAACCTGAGAATTGTAAACTTAGATTATAGTAGGTTTTTACCTCTCATTTATAAATTAATTTCTGGCTATTGCTAGGGTTGTAAAGTCTCTGTGTTTATGGAGTGAGAAGGCCTTCAATTCTAGGTCATCTTATTCCTACCTGGAAAGCTCAAAATCGAATTGATCTTTGTGCATGTTTCTGTGTATCAATACTTTTGATGAAAAATGAAAGAATGCCTATGGACACTTCTGTTTCAATTTATTAAGGTTGCAGGAGCTTAATTGGTAAAAAAAATTGGACTATCCGAGTCGATAGTTGCAGAGTATAAAATCTGTCCTTTGGACAGATTGTGTAGAAATAATCATATAACATGAAACCACACCGCAAAAGTAGTGAAATTCAGTTTTGAATTTGTAAAAAAACAATTGTTGCAGCCAGTGTTTCCCAATGGCTTCAGCGGATTTCATTTGTGCGGACCTGTGATCTGCAAAAGAAGGCCAAATTTTTAACCCCTTTTCATGTAATTTAAAATTGTGAAAAATCTAACCGAAGGATCCCCACCGTAAACAGTATATAATTTGAGCACAGTGGTGGCACCAGACCTGCAGACTAGTCTTGGCCATCTCGGAAAGTTCCTGTGGTTAGAGAAGAAACTTTTATTAAATGGCTTAAAGAAGCTTTTACAATTTGGCTCCTGCAACCTTATTACACCACTAAGAAGGTTAGGGTGAAAAGTACAGATGGGATCTTCATATCTTGAAAGTCAGCATCGCTTCCGTCTTAGACTATTTTTTTGCCCGCCACGGTAAGCTATTTTTCTCCCCCATCTGCTTTACCTACAAATAAAAAAAAAAAATAATGCTTTAGTGAGCGATCGAGCGTCCGAGCGTCCGAGGAGGTACGGGTTTGGACATTCAGTGTCTTGGTTATCTCTATGGACTTGAGTGTCAGCACACGTGACCGTCACCTGTTCATCAGCGTCAAGAGAGAAAACACCGGATATTCATGTACTAGTTCTGGGTCGATACCGAAATGTGATCCGACTCAGTGTGATTAGACCATTTTTCCATGGTATCGATTACCGATTGTAAGTAATTCAGCCCTGGTTCAGTCTTTACCGCCCACGAGTAAACAAAGTCAGCAGAGCTGAACAAAACTGGTTTTGCCACCAAAGTTTTTGAAATAATTATCTTTTAGATAATAAGCTCAAAAATAACGGAGATTGTTCGCTGACAAAAATAACGGATTATTTGATATCATAAAAGTACTCATATCAAGTCTCCGAAATCGATCCCAGCCAAGTACTAGCATGTGCACCGGAAGTTCGTGGGAGAGTTGCAGATGCTGTCGTAGATTATCCTGCTGCTGCTACTGTTGATGTTGTTATTGTTGTTGCTACTACAGATCAGATCAGGGAAGTAGATGTTGAAGAAGATGATGAATCAACGACAACTTGTGATCAACAGAACACGTCAAGTTCCCACAATCCCTTGATTAGGGGGAACCCAGGCACTTCCGGTTACAAAATGGCGAACGTAATCGCGGTTCAGAATATCGTAAGAGGGCAATATCCGCTCAGGCAACTTCCTTTGACTCATCAGAGGACACATGTAATCTAAAGTCCATTGTAAGGCTGGGGCCAAATCGAGAAATCATTATCACTCTTAGCGAGCGGAGTTAATGTGATTACGAATCACATAGACCAGTTGTGATTTGATGTCGTTAGATATTGCTGATGATTTACAAGGGAAAAATATATATTTGGCTGGATCTGGGGGAAAATGAAAAAAAAAATCTGAAAGAAGAGGGTTCATAGAAGTGGTGATTATGCTGAATATGGAAAGAAAAATGAATAGAAGAGAGACACAAATGAAATAAATGATATGCAAACTAGAATCTAAACCTCTGGATGGCCGTGCCCTGACATCATTATCATCATCATCATCATCATCATCATCATCATCATCATCATCATCATCATCATGAGGTTTATTAGTTTTGTAAGCAGGCTAATGCCCACTCACGCGACTTTACATTATTATTATCCCAGCAGGTCTGATCACACCAGAACTTTCTCAACTCTCTGAGGAACGTAAGTGCTGTTACTAGCCTTAATACAATATCTTTTATTGCTGATAGCGAGGTACCCATTTTACAAACTGATAAACTTAGCAAAATGTATATAAATACTTTCCCAAGGCACTTAAAACATGACCGTGGGAAAGAGATCGATCTCATGACATTTTGATCCTGAGTTCAACGCAATAATCATTCAGCCACGCTGTTCTAGATGATTATTATAATATCTCTGAAAAATTCGGGTTAGAAAAGGGTGAGGGGGGAGGGGGAATGAGAGTATTACTGAAGTTACCGTCTAGCCAAGCAAGATGTATATGGGTGGTTAGTTGTAGCTGCTTCCTTGTCCCTAAGCAATAAAGTTAGATATGGAATGTCAGACTTTACCGATTTATGCATAGACTAGAGTTTAACTATCTGCATAGTCTATAAAACAAGGACGTTGAATCGCTTGCCGAAATTCCAGTCCTATTTAAGTGATGGAGTTTATGAGTTGAAGATCTAGTTTCATATAATTTTATATTGCACAGCCTGAGTTTGTGATTATATCTGAATGATCGGTCAGTACTGTAAAACAATATTTCCACGAACGTCTGAACATTGTGATTTTGTGCGCAATGACTGAAGGCCAATTCAACAATAATTTTGGAAAAATCTGAGTCATTATTTTAAAGGTCAAAACTTAGTCGATGTTGAAGAGAGTTTGGAATCGAAGTCAGAGCTGAGCGGACACTCGCTTTCTTAGACGGCCTGTTCTGTATTTCTGACGAGCGGCCGATAATGGAAATTTCCTGATTCTATTTCAGAGCTGCTGTTATAAGGTCTTGTTGGTCATCTTACCTTACGTATTACAGACTGCGTTTTATGTCAGTCAATTTTTACCCTAATACATTACGCATTACGTCATAGCCATTCAATTGTTTTCATATTTTTAGTATCACATGTACTTAAGTCAACTGTATGTTGTATGTATAACATGCATAAGGCATTAACGAAGTATTGGAATTGCAGTTTAGACTGGACTTATGTACTGAATGAAGTGTTATAAACTGTTCACTCTTCATACATGACCTCGTTCCAGTTTAGTTATTCACTGCCGGGCAAGATCAGGTCGAAATTTTAGAATCTGAAATGTTCTTCTCTTAAGTTCAGGGTGAGGGTTATTAGAACCTATTGTTTTGGTTGTTTTTTTCTTTCGCCTTATAAACATTTTGTGTTATTCTACAAATACCACTGTGATTTCGGGAACTTTCTTTCATGGAGGCTAAAGTACTTCTTTTGCTCGATCTTTTTAGGGGAGGAAAAAGGGATGGGGGTGGGGAGGGAGAGGGTTCAACGCCCAAAATTTTTTACAAATCACTTTCAAAAAGGGTCACCTCTAATTCTGATTTGATCCCCAATTTTTCATTAGGCTGGTTTTGACCGCGTGCTAGTACGTAGGCCTACATACTTTCTGATGTTTTTTTTTTTTAAATCTAGAAATCTTAAATCGCTTTATTTAGAGCTCATGTCATTTCACATATTTCCACGCCCTGACACTGGCAGGCAGGGCCCCAGAGAAGGGGGAGTTTGTATATTAGCTGATTAAATGGCTTGCACAAAATTGGTGATTTGGCCTTCTAATAGGTGCCAAGAACCTCAAATGCTGGGACTCATTTAAAGATTTATATTAGAATTAGGATTAAATGAAGGTTTAAGGGTAGAGTTAGGGTTCAGGTTAGGGGAAGAGAGGATAAGCCCTCGGAGAGAAAAAAACTTCTTACAAGGTCTTCGGGCAGTACCTAGACACTGTATTGCTCATCATAGTTAAGTTAGGAGTATTGTATTGATTAAAACCATGATGCATCCTCTAGAATCATGACTCATCCACCATCACCATCCAAAGGGAGTATTCATAAATCCCATCTCTCTCTCTCTCTCTCTCTCTCTCTCTCTCTCTCTCTCTCTTTCTTTCTCTCTCCTTCGCTCTCTCTCTTCCGCTCTCGCATCTTATTGTCTCTCACGCGTACAAACACTCTCCTTCTGTCCCGTCTCTTCATTTATATTTCCATTTTTCTCTTGTTCTCTCTCTCTCTCTCTCTCTCTCTCTCTCTCTCTCTCTCTTTCTCCCTCTCTCTCTCTCTCTCTCCTGTCATGTTACAGTACTCGCACCATAAAGAATGCATTGAAAATGGGAAAGTCACCAATCCACACCCAAAACTGTGTACAAACATATCCACGCCCCCGCAACCACACCCCCCACGAAGAATGAAAAACCGCTCATGACGCTACCACCAAAGCAAACTTTGTCCAGATTAGGAAACTGAGGCAAATGCATTTGGTCGTCCCTACAGACCATTTAATTGCAGGCCTCTGTGATTGGCTTGTGGATGAAAGCAGATCACGTGCGCATAGTCCCCGGATGATCGTCGGCGGTAGGTTAAAAATAGATTAGTGTGGGATGGCTTATAACTTGCTACAGAAACAAACCATATTTCAATAGCGGTTAAAGGAGTACTGTTATATCTACTGAATATACCTACTAATAAAAAAAAAATAAAATTGAAATACGGGAAAACTGAAATAAATTATATTGTTAGAGTGCTTGATGATTCATTCACTACGTTCATGAATGGTCATTGTAAAATATGCTTCATTAAGTGACGTTTGGGTAAAGTCTCTTTTGCTCCAGATAACGACCATGATAGTTGCAGATTCTCACCTTGATCCCTTAACTTTACACTTACGTCAGTCTTTAACACCTACGCTACGTCCTTTGGTCTAAACAGCACCTGGAAGTATATGTAGGTCTCAATAGTAGCACTCCCGTTTCGTAAGCGATCACGCCTGTTTCATTTCTTGTGTAATGAATTATTCCTACATAGAGAGGCACCAGTATAGCCATAAACGTGCTGAAGCGCCCTAAAGCCTAACTCAAACAAACCTGCGTATAATGAGCTCATGTTTGAATGCCAAAAAGAAAGTACAAATGAGAGAGGCAAGTTTCTGAAGGACAAATGTTAATATTACAGACACCCCAATACTCCAAAAGCCCATGAACTCTTCTCCAAGCAAAACAAACACACCCTCTTGAATCTTGCCAGGTTTTGTAAAAGCATCCTCAATTCCTGCTGTTTCTATTTAATTATTGCGCAACATTTCCTCCTTAATCATGTACAATGTTAACATCATGTAGACTGAAACATATTGCTGTTTCGGGTTTTGTTCTTCATTTTTATTCCCTTTATTAGGTATATATTTGCTGTTATGTTGTTTTGTCTACATATTTGGCACGCATTATTAATGTCTGACCACCCATTATGTTACTATGTAACTTGGGTTCTCTTTAATAAATTGGAATTGCCTTGTATAATTGCCTTGTATTGTATAATTTAATGACATCAGCACTTGAAAAATTGACGTAGTGAAGGGGTTAATTACAGACACAAGTTGCATGATAGCAATGGCTATGATATTAAGAACTGAAGCTGAGATGACCTAGTCATACCTTACGTCATTATGAGTATTAAAGATCGACCTCATGAACATGAGGTCAACGGAAGAAACAGCCTAGCCTTAATGTTCCTTCTGAAGCAGGTAGTGTAACGTTCAAGATTTTTATGTAATGCTATGGAAAACTGGGGAAAAACGTGTCATAGGTGACATTCCTATTGAACGTCATACAATTATTATTAGAAGTAGGTCTCGCCAGATGTGACCTCTGCCTGTGAAAGTCCATGGCCTGATTACGCATTACTCATAACATGAACTGAAAAGTGACATTTGAAAGGTTGCGCAGCAACGATGGGATCTCTTACCATCGTAAGAATTACATTAGTGCCTCTGGTGCTGAATGCTGCTTTAGTAAATCAAGCTTTCGGATAAAGGGAAGGACTACCGTATACAAAATTCTCAGCGAAGAGGTTTACTCACCACAGTAGTTACGCAGTCGCCCTTTATCATTGACTTGGCATAACTATTCCTTCAGACGATTACAGCGATCTCAGTAAAACAGTAGATTTCATTATCTTTGACTGTAAGTCTGGAAACAAGGTGGATTGAACAAATAGACTTGCCAGGAAAATGATAATAAGAGGACTGACTGTTAGTAACATTTCACAATGTATGCGCCGCGTCATCCCGCTCCTGGCCTGGTACCGCGCAGGTGAACGTCTAGTCGGCGATGAGTTTCACTATTTACTATCCGCCCAAACTTTAGACAAACTACAGACGGGTGGACTGAGAACTGTTTTTTTTTTTCTTTTCTCTTGGCTAATGTACTTATTGTGTTTTCTTAGAAAAGTTATTCTGTAATGATTATTATCACTGTGTAAGTGTGAAGCAAAGTGTTTGGCGTATGCCTAATAAAGATTTTAAGTTGAACTTGTTTTCCTTTAAGGCACCTACAGTACGAGAGTGGTCGGGAATCGAACCCATGACCCTTAAATCTTGAGTGCAATGCCATAATCATTCAGCCACACTTTTCCTCATTGGATAAACGGTATGAGAAAGACATGAAAAGACAGAGAATGTGAGGTTCTATTGAGATACTGTAGAAAGTGATTGCGACCTAATTTGGAAGATACGATCTGTTCCTTACGGTGTTAGACAAGTGGTTATCCACTTTTAGAGTGAAATAAAGAGCGGTGATGTCATCTAAATGCAGCCAGCTCAGTACCACAGCACTACTTTTTCCCACACCCTCTTCTCCCTTCACGTTTTTCGTCCCCTCCCCCTTTACCTCCGTATCGTCACGTGCCAGATTCGGTGGGCTCAGCTTTGTATGAGGAATGAAGAATATAAACCTGTCACTGACAGGAGATATCCGGAGCGGGTGGAATTACAACCGTATTTGAGGTTACGATTTAGTTAGGTTCGTTCTGAGGGTATAGTTGTGGAAAGAAAGGGAGGGAGCACAGAGTAAAAAAAAGAGAAATTATAGAAGCACTGATAGCTCTTTCCCGGATGTCGCGGAAAGCCATAATCAGTACTCAAAATCGCAAAACGCAGAGATTTGCACATGCTTTCGACAAGCACGGCTTTCATAGGAGCGCCGGAGAAACAAAGTGTAGTTCACAGAGAAGATATAGGAGATCAGTGACAGTGAAGTTATATTGGCTCATTGCCTCTATGTAGCGTTTTGTTCTGTGAATAGAGGGTAGGAGGAGGGGGGAGGCATCGACTTATCAAGTTTAACAAGTTTATTTAGAAACCTTATTGTACACAAAAACTACATTAAAGCATTAGACAGGAGGACAGAAACTCACAAACTGACGATAATTTACACAGAAACGACACAAGCGATCAGGATTAGACTTCGTCATAGTGATCATTTAACAAAAGAATAGAGAAATGATGTCACGGTAAACACATTCTAAAAAAGAGTTGACGTCATGCACCCAGTACTAGGGAGGGGGAGTAACCTTTGGGAACGAAGCCTAGCAAAGGACATCACACCTTGTGCACACTTGGAACAAAAGCATCTCGCATTATTCATTTGGACTCGCTTGGTTCATATCCCAAGAGTTCTACATTATTCACAGCTCTGTCAGTCAGTTAATTCGTCGTAGAGCAGCTATAATAAGTGCTAAATCGAGTCCACCGCTACACCCGACCTTTACTTTCGGGTCCCAGAGCGGGATGTAGACTTGTAATGTCTGGGGAAGCTGCCAAATTCAGACTTATTTTCAGTGCTAACCAGAGGCGTGAATCATAAAGGACGATCCGTGATTCTCCCATTTCTAACATACTGCCCGTCAAATATAACTCACCACTTAACCCCACTTCGAAACGTTGGTCTATTGTTTTGCAGAAACACACTCGTCATGTGAATGTTCTCGATCAGTTTGTAGTGTAAAAATCTCGAACTCGACGACCGGTAATGTTATATTGAACAAATCTTATCAGGGCATACGGCGTTCATCTTTTCTTTAAAATTTACGTGCATTAAATGTCCATTCTACGTATGTGATCAAAATGGTTGAGAGACGAATTCACAAGGGCTAGGCTACTGACAGTGATCTGAAGGTCCCATTTCCAAAGCGTGAGAGACAAATAAAATGCTGGAGGCGATAAGATACATAATATATACCTAACGCCTGAAAAGACACCTTAGATGAATATCTCTATTGCCATGTGGGAGTGGGACCTCTGCGAACGGTAGGGCTTACACATAAGAAGTAATCTGAGAGCTTGCGCATTAACAACAGGACCTCTTACTAACGTAAGAAATTACATTAGTACATCGGTGCTTTAAAACACACTAACTAGCTTTCAACATGCAAAGGTAATGTAATTTTTAAGATTGCAAGAGATTCCATCGCTAACGCGCAAGTTCTCAGTTAAGAGTCTTAATAATAAAAGAGATGATATAATGCCGACTTCGCCCAACTATATCGTAGGCAGGAACATCCCTAAATCGTCCTGAAAATCTGATTCTTCTATGACCAACACCAATGACGGAGTAGAGGAAAGGGAGCATCCCAGGTCCACCTTTTGATATAACAGTTACAGAAAATAATGCTAGTGTGTCGTATGGGGAGTTATTCATGACAGGCACTAAAGATTTTGAAGAGGAAAAGGCTCCGGGCACAGCTGAAAAAGTGTAATTACTTAATCCTCTGACAAAATGGCCCGCAGAAGGAGGTCTCTATTATGTTTCTAATTACTACTCAGACAAAATGCCCTACATTATTGTTAAATATTTAGCTTTCGTAGGGCTACATGTCCATCAGCGCGTGACAGTCTGGCGCCGTTTGTGGATTACTCCCTCTTACTGCTCCGCTTTCTGAGCTACCGGCTCACCGCTTTGCTGTCAGGAGACTTCGTGCGTCCCTTGCTTCTCTAGGCTGGGCAGGGCTTGATAGGATTATCCGGTGCCTACGTCAACCGTAGATCTCGGTTAGAGCGTACAGATCTATCCCCCGCAGCATAAAGGTTGACAACCTTAACTCACTTTTCCCCCCTTCCTACCCTCTGTACCCCTATGAATCCAATTCTCAACCGCACTCTGGTCCCTCCTTTCATTTATAATATCAATCCTTTCCTTCCCTACACCTACTCTCACAAAAAAACTATTTTGGGAAACACGTCTACGCCTATGAAAATATTACATTTTCCTTTCATAGCTCTGACTATTTGCTTCGGTATTCAGGGCTTCGTTGTTCATATATTGCTATTTCTGAGGCAGGTGGGGCACAGAATATGACGTCATTTTAAACATGAAGCAAGACTCCGTCAGATGACAATGAGTGCATCACTGAAATGAGTCTATGCACGGCTTCCGTGTTTTGATCACGTGTGTATTACGGACATCATAATAGATGCGTCTAGGTGTGGGTAGCTGCATATTTGTATGAGGCAGAGAGCCAAAAGCTAAAAAAAGAAAAAACTAAATTGGACAAATAATGGGGTGTAGCTAGATATTTAATCAGAGAGGGCAATGCATGTCTAAAGAATTGCACAAATATCAACTGGAGCTTGCAGTAACATCCTTGCAAATACAGCCCCAAAGCAGATAAATTTATAATTATTGTAGATACACTGCTGTCAACTGCTGGGTTATGTGCGTAATAAGTTTGTCATAATTGTGACGACACTAGTGTTGCATAGACTCTATTGACAATGACAATGATAAATGCAACGGCAGAGACAATGGCAATGACGATGAAAGCGATAATGACATTGAACTGGTCATAGTCCTGCTCTATTGGTCTTTTGATAGTACTGTATTACGATATCTACTTCTAGCCTTCTCACGTTTTCTTACTCTTCTGTAGCTGTGAACGCGTTTAGATCCATTCATCCTACGTCTTTACTTACTCGTTTATGTCAGTTCGTATTTAACCTGATGAAGGATCACTGTTATGGTCCGAACATTATTTTTCTTTTTATCATATCTTTATAATCAGTGCATTACAAATATTAAAGTAACTCTCTTAATTTTTCGCTGGTATGAACAGAACGTTTTAATTGTTGTAATCTTTGTTTCAAATGACAATGACAAGGACACTGACGATGACAATAACAATGGCAGTGACAATGACAATCTACAATGGCAATGATAATGACAACGATAATAACAATGACAATAACACTATTGCAGACTCTTCGTAGAAAGGATAAAATAATTATGCACAACAAAGGAAGGATGACGCATTGTGGAGCAGTAATCTCTTTAAGGCACGGGGAAACAGTAAAAGGGAAGAGTGAAGCATCGGCCATAATTGAAATAACAGATGATTTCTTTACAAATTTTGGCTAAATTTGTATCATGTTGGACAGTTGCATCACGAAACAGTCCTCGATCAGAAAATGTGTATAGCAACGAAATACAATCTCCGATAGATCTTTTCAATCCGCCCGATTCGCCAATCGTCCAACTTTTTCACGGAGTCTAATGCATTCGTCTATGATGTCTTTCGGTGCGCTACGTATTCTTTCGCCGCTGGTGCGTTGCCTGCCTGCCCATTTGTAAAATGGGGTGTTTGTCTTGTTAATGATAGTTGGTCTCTATAGTAATTTCAGTATGGTTTGATGTATTTTCTTTTTGTTTTTCACTATCAAAATGGGTACACACAAATAAATAATGAAACTTTTTTAGCGGCCTAAGTTATTCATTTTGAGGAGCTAAGTGTTGGTCTGTCGTGTTTCAGGCCGTTTCAGTCGTGGAAACGTTTAGTGTGTATTCTCCTTTGAACTGGGCATACTGATTATAATAAATTATAATAATTATAACTTATAGCAACGATTATATGGCCTAATTGTTGCGGTTTTGGACTCAAGAACTAAAAGTCGTGGGTTCGATTCCCGACCACGGCCATGTTGTAAAGTGCCTTGGGAAAACATTTCATTCACATTTTCCTCAGTCAACCCGTCTGCAAAATGAGTACCTGGCTATAGGCAGTGGAAGATATTGTCAAAATGCCAGTGATCAGCACCTGTAAATGGCAGGGGCACTGTATGCTTCCCCAGGGAGCTGGGAAAGTCCTAGAGTGATCAGGCCTGCTAGGGTAATAATAGTGTGAAGTCGCGCGAGCGGGCATCAGCCTGGATACAAGACTTACAAACCACATCATAATTTTTACTATTACTATATGGCCAAATAAACAGAAAGAAACGAAATAGTAGAGTTTGTGTCCAAACTCCTGTAAGGAGATGTTAGTAATTTCTTCTTCGTGTCTAAGAAACAACATTTAGATCTATTGGCTGTGGAATGTTAGACTACTTAAATGAATTATCTGTCGCTTTTGAATTTTGTATGACAATTACGGAAATGTCTTCGAAGAAATTATGTCATGGACGTGACATTGAATTTATACGATCCATCTTAAAGGCACCAACTCGTGCTTGGAGTACGTATACATATATATTCACATTACTGATTATGTAGAGGAAGAAATGTGGAAGAGTGTGTGAAAGATAAGATGAAATGTTGTCAGAATAAATACACAAACAATATTTCTTACTGCCAATCAAAATGAGACTTTAGTCGCAATTTGACTACCAAAAGTTATTGATATGATATCACAAACAAACTTCATAATATGGTATGTAGTCTACCTACATCGAGTGCAAAATGTAAAATTTTTGAGACAGCATTAGTCTGGCCTGCTGTATTAATGATTTAAGTGGCAGATGGTCATTTCTGTGCAGTGACACAAATATCAGACAAAATCAATTTTAAAGAACTTCTTCTTTCTATAAGGCTCTTCTAATGTACCTAACAAAAGTTGAATCTTCTCACAGTCACTGATCTTCCACTCATAAATTCGATGATCTTATGCACAGAAATACGTTTACTCTCAAATTCCGCAAGAAAAAGAATTAAACGGGAATACCCGGATTTATATTTAGAGCCTGATATTTTAGTACCTGTTCTAGCGACATAAACCTAATTTTGATTGGCTGCATGATATTAGTACGTTGTTATTGGAAAGAATCTGCTAGTCTAGAAGGGTTGTTTCTTTAAAGGGAGGTGCTATCCTATACCAGAGGTTGTGATGCAGATAACATGTATGCATCTTAGCAATGTTATCTGATAACATCAAGTTAATTAATATTTATATGCAAAATTGCACACCAAAGTGTTGAATGGTGCATGTCTCTCTCTTAAGGGTGATGATCTTAGGACAACTGTCATTTGCAGGTAGTCATGATAAACAGGTGATCGCCAGATCAGTTTCAACTGGTCAAGGCCATGACAAGGACAGCACTAAGCGAAGACAAACAGAAGTTTTGCAATCCTGTCGCCAACGGCAACATGTGACCACAATGTCTGTGACGTAACACACACATCTATTCCTACTCTCTAAATAAACGGCGTCGAACGGATCATCACCGTGGCATCATTTATCGACACCTCGAGAGCTATTCACACGGACTTGTTAAGCGACCCGTGAGAATAACTCTACTCAAGCGGAGGAGAGCAGCCCAAATTACGAAACAATCATGATCGAGGAGGATGAAAATGCAAGGCTAACAATGGAAACAAAAAGCAGCGAACCACAATGAGCAAATTTATAATCCGCCGCCGTCATTGTCACCCAAATACCATAAGGCCAGAATAAACAGATCGCTTGGATGTTGCGCTCGTTCTGAGAACATGCATGCACACGCGTCGATACTCAAGCCTAGGTCCCTGCAGGGAGTACAGAGCTGACTGAAGGATAATGAAAGCGCCATACTGGCGCGGGGATACGCCTCTGTAGGTGGGATGTGACAGTCATCATTCTATGTTGCCATGGGTTTTTAGGAGTTATTGAAGGGATTAACGTCGAAATGATGATACCAGCGATGTCAACAGTCTTTCCTTAAAAAGAAAAAAAAAAACCAACCCGTAAAGTCTGCTCTCCTAACCGGCTGCATGGGTTATCAGCAGTGACATGCTCTGCTTTCTAAAAAGTTTGTCATACATACAGAGGACACAAGCACTATTCACTACTGTGCTGTGCAGTTTTATAAAGAAATTCCAGTGCACTGAAAGCATGCACAATAAACTTCCATGTCAAACTTACACCTTGATTTAGCCAAAAAAAGAGACCTATGTTCATTTTGACCAGCTGCAAGATAAACTGAACACTTTGATGACCGATACTGAAGAAAAACTTTTGTCACATTCAGCTTCATCACACACACACACACACACACACACACACACACAAACACACGCTTTCTTTGTCATACATACAGGAGAAACAAGCACTATTCACCACTGTGCTGGGCAGGTTTATATAGAAATTCCAGTGCTCTTGTGGTGTTAAGTTGCACACCAAGAATTCTGCATTACAACCTGTGGGAATGAGTAGCACCTCCCCTTAAACTTGAAGTATGAAGATGCCAACAACAGCACGTGGCATAAAAATATGCAATTTTAAGTAGTCCTTATAAAATCAGAAAACTTGCCATGGGGAGGGGAAAAGGGGTTGGATTTGAATTGCAAAGGCCTAAATAGGTGCAAATACATTTGTAGACTCAGAATAAATGAGTTTTAGCCACTCAAGTATAAACTTTGTGGTTGTTGCTAGGTGGATAAGGTTATCCTGTTTCCTAAGTGAAAAGGTCTGAAATATTAGATAACCTGCATCACTGCCTACGTTCTCAAAATCTAACTGGTTTAGCGGCATTTCTCTTTGTGTTAAAATTTGGAGGAAGAGCTAAACAACATGTTTGGAAAGTATTTTGGCAAGGGACCCCTGGATAAATTAATGAGATTATAAAACCTTATATAGCCAACAGTGAAGTAAAACATTAGCATCTTCATACCTTAATGCGAGGCTGTTAATAATTTCTTGCAGTTGGCCCGTATGAGGTTTATGTCTCTAAACTGGGAAATGAGATATTACTTTTTATCATATTTTTCTTTGTTGCAGGAAACAGACAGAAAAACCACACACACACACACAAACACACACACACACACACACACACATACATACACACACACACACTGCTTTCTTTCTGCGTCAAGCGAATTACTGTACAGTAATAAGTATTTACCGTAAACGTCTGTTACGTCAGGAGATAAGGAAACACTATTAATATCATGACGCACAAGGTTTCTCTCTTCATTTGATACTGAAGAAGATCCACGTGTAAGATCGAAAATTTTATTAAAGTAATTTCTTCGTTACATTTTGGATTGTTTCGTTATTACACTGTTGGCAAGTGCGTGCTCCTTAACCCTCTAGTGCCCAGCCCTATTTACAATGGCACAAAAAGTCCGAGCTCCAGTCTTTGGATCACTTCTGGATCCACTATGCTGGAACAAGCATCAAAATGATAATAATAATAATAATAATAATGCGGTTTATAAGTCTCATATCCAGGCTAATGCCCGCTCATTCCACTTCACACTATTATTATGGTGGGGTGATGATCTTGGTTTGGTTTTTTCTTTGTTCCACGAAATGTATCAGATCTGATACGCTGGGCTCTACAGGGTTAAATATCATGACGCACAAGATGATTTTAAAGCTAATTACGCGAATGTGGCATCATGACATCGAATTATACATAAATCCAAAACAAGATCTTGGAGATGATAGACGGGAATATGACGCATGTAATCCTGAAGCGAATGGTCAATAGGTATGGATCATGTCGGGCAAATAGTGAGTATCGCCTGGATTGCGTATGTCTGGTACCTGTAATTTAACGAAATGCTTCCTTAAAACAAAGGAAATATTGGTCTCTACGCAAGCTAAGCGACTTAAACAGGTGGTCGTCTTTTACAAAGGTTTTTTTTTGTGGTCAAGACATATAAGAGAATAGATTTCTCTTATAGTTTTCACTTTAGTATATCTTGGTCGCAGGTGTGGGGCTGTCTTAAAGCCGTCGCAAAAAAAAAAAATCCAATTGTTTTTAACTTCTTAATGCCTCAGATGGGCCTCAAAATCACTGATTAGCCCTAACCCGGTTCCAGATTTGACAATCAGCGGTCGTCTTATACAGTGCTTTTTATTATTTTTATTCCTTGTAAGACATTAAAAAGGGTGATGTAAACATATTTATAGACGGCCGCTATATAGAGGTAAAAAATATAGAAAATATCTACGGCTATGCCTGATACTCGGTCGCCGCGCTATGTGTTCTTGATATACAAGTGAACTCTAGATCAGTTTCGACTATAAACAAGAACATATTATTCTTCCACAGCGTAGTGCGTGCTTATATTCGAATACTAAATAAAGGAAAGTCGTCCACCAGCACAACCGGTGTCAAACATTATGCGATTTTGAGGGTCTTCTCGATTTGATACTTAGACTCGATATGTCCCGCAGATAACGGAATTCATCAATATTTAATTTTCTTGAAGATACCTGAAAAGTGACTCGCTCAGCGGTGATTCGTAATATGTTAGTATGTAGGATGGGATTATATTGGTTTAGCAAACACTGATGAAGCGAGCAGTAGATGGGTGGAATGTGTTAAGTATTATATGAGCTGATCCCATATCCCACGCACATGTATATTCTGGACGATGACATAAAAAAATAGATTTTCTGCCATAATTTCGATGATTAATAGACCACTCTCAGTCATTATAAATTCGCTGTCACCCGGTCATTGTAAGCTCCATCGCTAATAATCATTACATCAGCTTTCTCCTTTTCCTCTGTGGGAGAGATATCATATCTGTTACATTGGCTTCAGTTGATGCATCTTTCACTTTCGTAAGGTAGATTTGATGACGCAGTCAAACTACCTTATATCTACATTCCGGCATAAACCGGAGGTGGTCTGTGTTAGGGGTGGCTATTTAAGAGCAGTCTCTTATTTTGAGATGATTCTGATGCGTATTACGATAGCTTCATGACTTATATTATGGCTTCATGGCTTAGTCATGGCTTTAGAGGGCCAAGGCGTACTTTGCGCTGGGACCAATAAAATGCGTTGAGGATTATGAAATATATTAACTTGAAGTGACCCAGTCAGTTCCAATTGATTTGCGTAGTTAATAATCGTGTAACTCCCAGCATTGATGAATGAAAAGGTCCCTCATAGAAT
>JAWQUT010000302.1:725485-735854 GCA_033807755.1 Ellobium chinense | reverse complement strand
CACACACACACACACACACACACACACACACACACACACACACACACACACACACACACACACACACACACACACACACACACAGAGCCACACACACACAGACAGACAGACAGACGAAGACATGCGCACACTAACACACGCATACACACACACACACGTGCACGAGGGATATAACAGTATTTGCTATAACTGCAGTTTGATACCTCATGACTAGAAAACAAGCATTAATAAATGGTAATATGTAATAGTAAGTGGGCATGTACATTACTGTAGAAGCTAGAGCGAAACACGAATCAACTGGCCATGGTAAACAATTCCATTTTATTCTTGTCCTCAGAGCACTCCTCGAAAGCATGAATGACTACGTAATGCGTATTGTTATTGTAATATGTATTGTTCTTGTAATGCGTATCGTTACTGGTAAACAATCGGTGTGATTAGAATACAGAACTGCGAAGTCAATGACAAGTGGGCGGCCCTAGTTTAGTCATGTGGAGGCCTCAGATCGCTTAATATAGCCATGTGAGAACTTTTTTTTTCTTTTTGAGTAAGTATGAGTAAGCTAGGAAAGATTCTACGGTATGGCGAGGAGCCTGAACTGGCAGGAAGGTCGTTGAAATGACCAGTGACCATGTGCATAATCCATACGTAAATTAACGCATTGCGTTAACTTCAGTGAACACTAACTAATGTTTTGGGAGTTTTTTCGTGGTTACCGCAGTGCGTGATTCTGAGGTAACCATTTAACACATCAGACATTTAAGGTCTGAGATTTTAGAGAACGTGCGCATGAAAGATGGAATCTCTGTTACCACCGTTACTTTCTACTTGATGAATGCTCCCTCGGCGAAGCTCAACATGCAGAACTAAAAGTAATGCTTACGATAGAAAGCGATTCCAGCCTTAAGGGGAGACACTACCCTTTTCCAGAGACTATAGTGAACTTAATGTGGTATGAAATGAATTGCCATGAATGCGTTGGATTTCTGTGCAAAATTACACACCAAAGTGCTAAATGGGTCATTCTTCTCCCTCAAAGGTGATGATTATAGAACAACGGCATCAGATATTTGATACCAGATTGATTTCACCCACGTTTTTTAGATATATCTCTGCGTTTGATCCTATGGAGACGTTCTTGGATTTTCCATCTTGACGTAGAATTATCAGAAACTATGGATACCCTTCGATGTTAAATAATTTTATATCTACATAGAACATCATAAAACGCCTCCTTAAGGCCATGCATCAACGTGATAAAGGAGCGTGGGCGAAATCTGGTCTCAAATTGGTGTCATCGAATGACAGTGTTGTCCTAGATCACCACTCTGGAGGGAGAAAAATGCACTATTTAGCATTTTGGTATGCAGGTTTGTGTAAAAGTAGACTGCATTCATGGTGATAAGTTGCACACCATTTTATGTTCGTTACAACCTCTGGAAAAGGGTAGTGTCTTCACTTATTATGCAAGCGCTTGTTTGTAACAACACATGCGGCGTTATTGACAAGTATAGGGACGTCAAAACCTACATTTTGGTCAGGGTGGCATTTATTGGAGTATTGCGACCAAGCGACTGTTTGTCATTCTCGAACATCTGAATGGATCTGGTCGACAAGGCTAGTTTGGGTGTTTGCGGTAGGGTCCCAGGGACGGCTTTAGGCAAGGGCCGAATAAACAACGGCCCACGCCAGGCATCAGAAAACGCGTCAGGAGATAAAAATATAAGAGCGTAAAACAGAGAGGAGGGATAGAGGATGGGGAACGGTACGATGATACAATCAATGTCTGCGCATCCAATCCTAAGCTTTTGTGGGTCTCTTAGACTCTGTATTTCGAGGATGGAATCAAAATATATGTTTTGATTAAAGCTGAAGGCGTTTTTTGTCTACTTTTCTGTTTACTTTTCTTTGTCTTTTCTTTTGTCTAGTCTGGTTGATTGTCCATTTGTTTGCTTATGAGTATATAATGTCCAAAGGCAGCTATACGTCCATATTTTGTAAATATCGTTACAATGAAAATAAACTTGTGAAAATCTGGAGCAAAAAGTATGAAAATAATGAAAAGAATCTAGATTATTAACAGAGAGATTTCCCAGGTGAGCAGACACCTATCATGCATAGACATAGGACTCCAGACTGTATCGGACGATTGTTCATTTTTTTTATTTTTCATAAACCTGTAGCTGAAGCACATTTTGGCCTATTATGATATTGTGGGGTCCTGGGCATAGTCTTCCAGCAGGGTGCCCATTATTCTGGGCATGAATTACGGGGGTATCTTTCTTTGATATGGACCCAGAACTAAACACGCAGGTCTTGGCTGGCCGGGGAAGAGGGGGAGGGAAGAAGGGGGCGAGAGAGAAAAGGACAGGTGAGAGGGAACAGTGTCCAGTCTACAGATAGGTGAGAGAAGGCGTAGGATGTGTGAGACTTTACAAGAACGCACACCTGCAAGTCACCACCACATGACATGGGACGTGACAGTAGGAATAGATTTGCAGCAGCTGGTGTAAAAACTGGGGGTGTTTGAGCTGGTGGCCAAAACTGGTTCGAGCTGAGTATCATCGTGTGTACTGATGTTGGCATTGGCTGGGGCTTTACGTTACGGGTCCATGGGACAGTTAAGTAGTCGTGGAAGCAAGTCAGGCACAGGGAGTCACAGCAACAGGCATGAAGACGAAGGAGGTGGCTGCCGGCCCAGTGCTGGAATGGGTAAACATGGTAGAGTATAATAAGCATACAGCTGCTCTTGTGGCTGACTCTCAGTGCATGCTCCGGAAGGTGAGTGGGTACAGCATCGTCGCGGGGGNGGGGGGGGCAAGTCCAGAACTCGTGAATTTCACTCTCAGGGATTCTTGAGCTGCAACAAGCAAGAGTACAGATGAGCTGGGGGAAAATACCGAGATCCGAGGAACATTGTAGATGAGAGAAAGATTATAACTCGACATCTCTAAGGGAAACTATACTGAGGGGGAAGAGTGATGCAGTGGAGAGATTGCGAGCAGGCGAGTCAGTCAAGAAGCTGCAGCAAGGAAGGAGGGCAGAACTTAGCTCACCCTATTCGAACACTGATGGGAATTTAGCAGGAGAATCCTGTGGCCGTATACATAACCCATACATTAGTTAACGTATTGCGTTAACCATAGTGAACAGTACTAACATTTTGGGAGTTTCACGTGGTAACCATAGTGCGTTAACTAACGTAGGGCTTATGCATACGGCCACTGGTCCATATATTAAGTTGGATGACAGATATGTCCATACTCAAGTAATCAGGTAATCATTCTTTCTTCCTCTTTTGTTATACACTGTGACGACGGAGGACTCTTCTCCAGCCCAAGGCTCTGTGGATCTTAATCTCTCCGCTACGTATGAAGTACGTCTTGGAAATATCATTACAATGTTGTATCAGATGAACTCGCCCGTCCTGTTACCTGAAAAATGAATTATGCCTACATCAGAGCAATTAGCTCATGAAAAACAGGACACGGCGAAATGGGTAAAATCTGGTCCAGACAAGGTAGGGACATTTTGAAAGAGAAAAAAGTCTGAAAGGCATGCAGTATAAACATGCATAAAGGTTTAAACGCTATGAGAGGTAGGAGGCGTAAATAAATAACAGAATAAAACGCGCTTTAGCTATTTCTTGGTAAATCCTCGCTCGTTTGGATGCCTATGTACAAAATCTACAGATTCCCACAAAGAACTTTTTCGTTTTCATTAGTTCTTGTTCCGTAGTCCTTTAGTAAAATTGAAATATTTGGTGTTGACAGAGATATAATTCCTTGAACGTTCATTCTCTTAAAACCAATTACTGCGTGTTTTGTTCTGCAGTCCTAAATTTCAGACATTAAAATTTTTGCCGGCCTCAGTACACATTTCATAATACCTTATTACACAGCTGCGCAGGCTTTTAAGCGGTTGAACTCTGTTTTACAAACCAAAAAAGCATTGTCCAACCTCAAAGACAAATTCCTTGGATTATCCTAACATATTATAGCTGCCTAAAAAGGTAACATTCCGACAAATTTTAATGTCAAATAAAATTCCAGACAATGGGCAGTGCCCGTAATACGAAGATAGGAAAGGGGAACAAAGACTGTGACAATAGATGAAAATGTCGATAACATTTGAACATCGAATGAAGACAGTCAAAGCAAATCAGTTCAACGCTGATCCGGTGAACTTCATTTTTTACGTACATCAGTGCACGTCAACTTAAGAAAGTGTCATTTTCATTTGTTTTCTTCAAGATTCACAATCAACATTTAAAGTAGATCTGGAAGACAGAATAGAAAGCAGAAAGACTGCAATTCATAAACTGCATGTTGGAAAAGATGGCGACAAACGAAATTCTTAGAACACATATGGTTCTGAAAATGATGAGATGCACTGTAGCAGACCATGCAGTTCTGGGGTTTAGTGCAACCGAATCTCACAAGCTAAAACGTGACTTTTTTGTTGAGACTGAAGGTGGCATTCTGAAGTGCTCTTAGATGCCGGATCTTTCTTTTCTTGACGAACACTATAAAACAGTGATAGTAAAGGCAGTACGATATCTCTTTTATGCTTGAACACCAGCAATTGCCAGCAATAAGCAGAGACCAGACAGACACTCGTCACACCAGATACTCGTCTGTGGTTCATGTAGGATGGATCAACGCCACACACAGCAAGTTGATCTCGCATTTCTGAGACAGCGACTGGAGTGCGATTCCTTTCGCTTCCGTCAGTCAACAAAAAAGACCCAAAAGAGTCCAGATTTAAACCACTGTGATTTTTATTTGGTCCGATACGTTAAGGACAGGGCTAACCGGAAATTTAGGCCAGAAACTCTGGAAGAACTGAAGCAAAACCTTAAGCAGATAATTGCGTTCATTCAGCAGGAGCTTGACGTCCTGACTCAGAATTTTCACTTTTCACAGCAACAGTTGTTAATGTCAGAAGTCGCTGATTGGAAAGTACATTATATTTTTAGACTCGGCATAATATATTTTAAAGATTTCTCTGTCATGTAAAATAGCTTTTGTCACAGTAGATTTACTTAGGCAGTCGCAGTAATGATTTAAGATGAGGAAGTTCTGTATAGACACCCTGATGCACTGTACGACGTCGTTTTCTGAATCTCCCGCGCTCAAAAACAAAGACTGACCTATTTGATAAGGTAATCATGGTCCGGAAGAGATGGCCTAGTCGCCACTAGGCGACTTACTTTGAAAAAATAAAAACTCAGTTTACCAACATGACAGCACTACACAACAATATCTTCTTCTGAATTCCAGATTTCAACTCACATATTTTTAAGCCGGTCATTGATCGTGCGCTGTGTTTTCAAATTTAGACACTAAGGCGTATGAAAATATAAATATCATAAAATTGTTCCTCAAAGGCTGTCTTAGATTACACAGTAGCCTCTTTCACTGTAATGTTTATTCCGCATAATGATTAATCACAATAACTGACGTCTGCACAGCTTAAAATCCAAAATGAAAGTCTGATTATGCAATACCTTTTTCACCCCTAATGAAGAATTAGCTTTCTCTCAGAAGACCACTAAATATTGAGACGTCAAGGTTCTTCTCTTACCCTTTTAAACATAACCTCGTTTTGTTTAAGAGAGGTATCAGTTCTGAAATAGGGACGAATGACAATCCTGACAATGAATAAAATAATAACATTACTGTCATGCGCTGACCTTTCTAACATATTACGAGGGTCATTGTTCTGCTAAGAACATTTTAAATGGTAATCATTACCTATTTGATTATACTGATCCTTCCACCTTGTATGCACTAGACAACCCCCCCCCGGCCCCCACCACCCCCTTTTCCACCTACTTGAGATCCTCAAACCATCGATTGTAAGGCATGTAAGTAGGTAGGACCTCAAACAATAACACTACAATACAGACATGTAATAATACATATACACTGTGCCTTTACCAGGAAGGGATATAACTCTGTAAATGCTGACAACAAGACACTGATATTTGAAGCAATACACACGAGTGGCCCGCCTTGCAAAATAGATCTAAGGTTCAATATGAATAGCTTCCCAGCACTCCTGTTGACACCTATTTTCTTTATGGATCAATCATAACGATAGTACACACAAATAACAAGCGTCAAATCTTGTTTTCAAAGACTTTTCAATACTGAAAAATAATTTGTTGCCATTGTAATGGCGATCATATTGGGTTTTGCTCACATAATTTTCAAATCGTTATACTTCCATCTCTTATCACCAGAACTATGTTTCATATTTCACACAAAACAATCCTCCATCTAAAACATATAAGACACCATGATGAAATTTGATTTTTTAAAAAACTTTTTTGGTTGTTGCCATTGCAACTTTTACACGATTTCATCTATTTCCGGTCTTTTGAATTCAGTGAAAGTCAAATCAAAATATCAAATAATCATCACATCGATTTGATCTACTAATAATAAGCCAAAATAATTCTCCAAATTTCAAGAAGATCAGCTCCTCAACGTTGGAGATGCAAAACCTTGGATGAATATAAACACTGGCTTGAGAATATTGCCAAAAACCATCAATTCTTGCCATGAAATTGTTAATGGTCTTTTGATCTAAATTGTTGATTTTAGTAAGGAAAAACACAGCAGAGAGGTCTAGATCTAGGACGTTGACAATTGGATTGCAAATAATTTTGGTCGGAAAATTGATACAAAAGTGAAACTTTTTTTTGGTATTGATCCATTTTCAACTACCGCCTCCATCCATAAGATCCGTTTGAATAACTCCACAGTATTTCACAATTATCCTCTTTTTGTATATTTTTCGCTTTTCTTTTCTGTATTGTTTTCTCCTGTTGCTATTCCATTGCCAGCTGTACATTCTATCACTCTTTCTGTGAATTTTTCCTCTTTCTTTATTCCATCTCTATGTTAACATCCACCACGTCTAACTACTGTAGAAGTGGCATCTTTCGTTAATTTGCGACTTGAGTTGACGCGCAAAAATTTCCTTTCAGAATATTTCAAAGAACTTACTACTAGATAATTGTTCAATGTTCATGTCATGCTTTTATGTGATGTCCATATATGTTCAACTGTCACAAATATTATCTTATGCTATCTGTCATTTGTTATTTGGCTATTATTATTATATCATTGTTTCATGTCACTCAAGACAGCCTATGTTCCTTAAATAAGCTATTGAAATATTACTACTACATATTAAGGTAAATAAGGGAAGCGCAAAGCAAGCTACTACCCGACAGTATTATTTTGAACATAATCAACTGTAGTTTGTTGGGGGTTTTTTTTGTTTTACCAAAACAGCAGAGGGTAAACTGTGTGGTCATTTTGGCGCCCAGAATATACCAAAGATTTTTTATTTTGTTGAATCTGCAGTCTTGTAATTTCACTCTTGATTACTCTAGACTTATAAGCTCATACACACATCAGATTACCATATTCGGGCCCAGAGATAATTTGAGGAGGGGGAAGGAGGGGATGGGAGGCTATATAAAGTTTGGTCCGGTCCTTCATAAAATCTGGCCTGGCAATAATGACTGACTCTCACTGTGTCTTTGCGGAAGAGAGCAGAACTGGCATGGATATTTTTCTTGTGGGATAACACAGTCTCCAGACATGATTTCAAATAGTGAAAAAAAAGTGAAATTGAAAATACGACTTAGTTAATCCCTAAGGGAAATTGTTTTACAATGTCACACAATTACATACATCACATTCATAATACAAACACATATAACAATACACATGATACATGTACATAAAAATATTAGAAATGAAATACATAACAAAGTCATTGCTGGTTGCCAGAGGTGCAGGACCCTAGACCATCTAGCTCTAAAGCCAGGTACTCATTTACACCTGAGGTGAATGAGGGAATGGAAGGGAAGTGTCTTTCCCAAGGACACTATAGCGTAAACCGCCCGGTCAAACATAAACCTTAGACTTATAAAGCTTCGATTTCTGAGCACGACTCACAGACTGCACGACCACTCTACCCCGAAGAGCGTCTGGGCTTTGGCAGTTTATTTCAATGAACTGTAACGCGTAAAGACTTCGGCCAATCTATGGACAACAGCAATCGGCCGGTTTTGTCACGATATTACTATAGATTTACTATAAATTGCTGAAAATAGACCAGCAGACTCGATTAGAATTAGATTTGTCTTTATTTTTTTCAATTGATGAAAAACATATTTTCAACCCCTTATTTCTCCTGGTTTTCTCTGTGTGTCTCTTTCTTTATATCTTTCTTTCTTTCTTTCTCTCTCTCTCACTCTCCCACTCTCTCTCTCTCCCATTCACTCACTAGAAAAAAGTGTTGGGTGCACGTGTGAACACATTTATTTCTAAACATCAAGTTGTTTTAACCTAGCTCGTCTAGACTTTTTTTTGGTCAGTTCGGCCTTGCATGAAATTCTTTGTGAATTGTGTGACTGCACTTCATAATTTCGCGCAGAAAGACTTTTATTTTTATGTTTTCTCATTTATTTATTTCCGAAATCATCTTTAGCAAAGCAACGTGAGTTTAAGGTACGTGTGTACAATGGTTTGACATGTTAAAATAATGTGTCTAGACTAGTGGTTAAAACCTTTAACTTCAAATCTAGGTTGGAATTATTCGCTGTAAAAGCTAGGCATCTATGTTGCCTTACTCATGCACGGAATATCGTCACAGCAACAGCAAGTGCAAATCATAGTATGTAGATCTGTGGACATTATAATGTTACTATCAGTAGGTGAAGTCCTTAGGATATTGATGAAGTAATGTCACCGCTGCAAAATGGATTACATTCGTCCAAATGAAGGTAAGAGTGTTGACTTTTCGGCAAGACATTCCGCACCTCTAACATGCGATATAGGAGAAGTAGCGTGCATGAGGCTTGAAGACGACAGTTGGGGCATATGATTATACGGAAAACGTGCCGAATTTACTAAAGTCTTTGTATATGAGAACAGAGGTAATAATTTCTGAAAATAATTATGTTTTTATGTATACGTCATTGTTAATCTATTTCTTTCACAAATTTTCGCCAGTAAAACTATCTTCACCAGATTTCCATATTATTATACACTTTCGTCTTTAATCACCACGAATGCCACGTTTCTTATGTGTGTTACAGATATGGAGGTCACAATATGGAAATCTTTCTCCACCTTTAACAAACTGGAAAAGTATCTAAATGCACAAACATTACTAGATCTAGATCCAATCCTAACTCTAATCCTAACCCTAATCCTAAAGTCCACTGTAACGGAGCCCCTTACCCTGTCAGTTTCGTTTCTGTCACTCTTACTTTCCTTCTTGCATTCTTTCTGTCCCTCTCTGATTCTTATTCTAACATTCTTGTCATCTCTCACTCTTAAGCTTTATTATTGCTCTCGCTCTGTCTGTCTGCCGTTCTTTCTTTCTTTCTTTCTTTCTTTCTTTCTTTCTTTCTTTCTTTCTTTCTCTCTTTCTTCCTTTCGGGAGGAATTCCATATGTGTGCCAGAAAGATTTCCGCATGGAACACATCGAACCTACAACATACCCTAACCCTAACCTTAATCCTACTCTAACCCTAACCCTGACACTGGATTCCAAGCCATATTGGTATAGAAGGAAATGAGATTGCTGATGAAATGGCCAAAATTGGCCAAGAAATTGGCATACAATATAAAAATATCCTACCCACTGATTTCAAAAGCACTATCCGTTCATATATAATCAAGAAAAATGGCAAGCCCGGTGGAACATGCAGACAAATAACAAACTCTTACAAATTAAACCACAGTTGGGCCATTTCATAACACTTCACAGCCTCGTCGAAAAGACGAGATTGTGTTCAGCCGCTTAAGATTAGGTCATACACACCTTACACACTCTTTTCTTCTAAACGGAGAGGATCCACCCGAATGCATAGGGTGCAGCTGTCCTCTCACCATATGTCACATCATGACAGAGTGTGCAGAATTCACCGATGCCCGCAAAAATCTCAAACATTCATCCTCAATGAAAGAACTATTTACTACTAATACAACACACAACATCTTAAACTTTATTAAAGACATAGGTCTATACGAAAGGATATAAAATCATAACATACAACGAACATATAAAATCATAACATACAACGAACATAATATAAAATCATAACATACAACGAACATATTTGTGTACTACAACGTTTTACCTAAAACATGGTCTCTGCACATTTTAGGAGTGTGACCCTGCAACAGTGACGCCCGTTGCAGTTTTGAAGCCGATAGGACGGTCACACTCTGGCTTTTAGAGTAGGAAAGCCGGCGTCTAGTCTTCTCGGATAAGGACGAAAAACTAGGAGGTCCCGTGTGCACGTTGCGCACGTTAAAAATCCCTTGGCAGTTT
>JAWQUT010000302.1:711268-724782 GCA_033807755.1 Ellobium chinense | reverse complement strand
TTAACATAGCTGTAAAAGATAGGCATTTGTGTTGCCTTATTCAGGTGACGAATATCGATAAAGCAACAGTAAGTGCAATTCTTAGTATGTGGATTTGCGGACATAATGAAGTTATATTTTAGCAGATGAAGTTCTTAGGATATTGATGAAGTTATGTTACCTGCAAAATGGATTAAACTCGTCCAAATAAAGGTAAGTTTGGTGATTTTTCGCAAGGACGTTACGGGCCTCTAACACAATCATGATATAAGAAAAGTAACTGGGGCTTGAAAACGACAGTGGGGGGCACATGATTACACGAACATCACGCTGAATTATCTAAAATCGTTTCATATTGGTGAGACGTTAGAGTACAAAAGTTAGTAATTTCGGAAGAAAATTTCTGTTTTCCTGCATGCATCATTCATAAAGTTTGCTGATAAAACTATCATGCCCAGATTTTCATATGCGACCCACACCTTCGTTATCAACCACCACGAATGCCATTTTTTAAAATATGTGTTACAAATATGGAGTGCATGTTGTGGCCATCTTTTGCAACCTTTAACAAACATGAAATGTATCTAAATATATCGCACATTATTAAATTTAGATCAACCATAACCCTAAACCTGGAGTCCATTGTGATGGATCCCTTAAGCTTAATGCCCATTGAGACGGGATCCCTAACCCCATTTCCAGTCGAGACACAAATATCAGTCGAGACGCGTGAGGCTCTTTCGGAAGTCCTCCCAATAAACATTTAAATCATTCATCTCCTGCTATTTATCGGAAGTTTGAAGATAACTAATAAACTAAATGAAAAATTTTGATAATGGTTTTTCACATTACGTTTAAAATAGCCTCACAAACATAATTTCCATCATCTCGGGGCGATTTTATATTTTATTTCGGCAAGTTATTGTCAAGCAACGACTATGGTGTCCTGCTGAATTGACATGAGTAAATGAATGGTCAAGGGTGTAATGGAGCAAAGCATCGACAGGCCCCAGGAGAATCGGAAAGGAGGGACTAGACAGGAGAGAGTGAATGAGGCAGGGATAGTGAAAGTATACACATATTACATGTAAAAATGCGATTCGATATCATCTCACACTCATCAGCAGAGCAGGCCATTGTGTAAACAATGTTTGTTTCCATGATCTATTTATAAATGAAACGATCGCTTGATTTCACTGAGTGATTAGTTATCATTAATAATAGTGTTATTGCCGCTTATATCCGGTTTTGGCAAGATGGTACGGGGCAGTGAAGTATTGGCGGCGGTTTTTATCTATAATTTTGTTGAAAAAATGATATTTCTAGACTTAATTCATGTGGTATACCAAAACTGCTCCATAAAAAGAATGGAACTGGTCTGGTGTACAATTTCATGCAAAATAATCAAAGATCTGATCACCCCTTGATTAAATATTGCGTCATATTCATGAACAACCCAAAACCATAATGTGAACACACCTGCCATAGCATGTCATATAAATGAATCCCGATTTTTTTTATAGTACATAACACCCTTCCAGCGGAAGCTCGGATGGGAACTGGCTCCTTGTTCCGGTGTGGCGTTAACGTCCGGTGTGACGAAGGTCCTGGTACGGTTAGTTTATGCCGAACTAACCTGTAAAGCTTTGGGTCTGACCAGGTTCCTCCCATAATACGCCACCATAGAGGACATGAGGGTTGGGGTGGAGTTTGGAGTGACAGTCCGGGTCAATATACGGGTTAGAAGCTGTCGCTACGAGTCAGGAGGCACCAATGGAAGCATTGGCCTGATTTAACCATGTCACGGGTACACTGATCTCGCAACTACACGTATTAGGTGATCCGATATGTAAATATCCTGAAATGATCCTAGGAGAAAGCGGTGTACGCTGGATTCCCCGTGCCACTTTTTTCCTGTTGTTTTTTTTTCAGGTTTCAAGTTGCCCATAATGTTATTATTGTTGTTGTGTGCTGACGTCACTGGATTCGGATTTATTCTCTGAACACACATAAGTTAGAACTCATGAAAATACAAAAAGTGAGGCATCTCCTTCCTTCTCTGGATTATGTAGTTCCCATTATTATTCAATCTCTATACATTTTTAAAATGTTTTGTTTGTGTGTGTAACACATGCGTGTATCTGTATTGGTGTGTGTGATTGTGGGGTGTGGATAAGGGAGGGAGGCTGTCTTTTTGTGTGACGCTTTACTATTTACTACTGAACGTCAAGCTAAAGAGGCCAATCGGTACGACTGATTTTATGTAAATTTCTATAATCTCTTGGTCATGCTTCGGTTAAAAAAAAAAAAGGTTTGCATGTGGGCTAAAGAGGACAATCTATTGGAATTACATTTGTCTCTTTTTTTTGATCCAATTTCACTGTCTTCGCTTTGATCTTGCAAAGAGACACAAGTCACGAAAGAGTAAGTTTTGTAAACTTAATGTGAGCGATTTTAGGTTGAACTTAAAAGAAAATAAATCCAAGAAGCGACTCACAATGAATATCATCTTTCTTTCCAGTACAGAAGGTGGGTGTAATGTGATCTTTGTTGCTCCTTATAGAAAAACAATAAGGACTGATAAAATAGATTTGGGAACGGGAGTTCGGAAAGTTTTTAAGTGATCTGGCCTATAGAGAAAGTAATTGTGTTCAGTAGCATGAGCTTGAATTAGCTTGAGAACAAGACTGATAGGCTTCGTTGTTATTATTATAAATAAAGCCTTTAATGTGAAATGGTCGGGAACGTGGACATTGCACAGTAAGAAGCGGGTAGGTGTAGTGGGAGAGAAGAGTAGATGGAGGAAGTGAGGATGAGACGGGTGCAGCAGTAGAGCAGATGGAGGGAAGGAGATAGAGGGGAAAGGAGAGTAAATCAGACAAAAAAAATATATAAAACGGAGAAAGAGGGAGTTGAAATTGAATGAGATATGAAGAAGACGATAACGAAGACAGAAAACTTTAGGGTTGTTTAGTGATGAAGATTAAGACCTAGTAAGTACAAGCGTGAATGAGCAGAAAACAAGATGGAAGAATATAGAAGGAAAGAGGAGAAAGAGAGGGTTGCACTCAAAGCAGGAGAAAAGGAGAATGGAAGATGGATGAAACGGACAAGAAAGAAGAGCAGAGGTAGAGGGATGAAGAGAAGATTTAGTGGATAAGGTGCCTGTGGTAATTCAGAAAAAACAAATGGAAAAGTGACAAAGATGGAAAGCTGAGAAATTGGGGATTGAAATGGAAACAGAACAGAAAGAGAATGAGACGGGAAAGAAAGAAGAGGAGAGGAGGAGGAGGGTGGAGAGCTAAAGACACACACACACACACACACACACATATATACAGAAAGAAAGAGAAAGAGAAAGCAGCGCTTCTGACTTAGCACTTCTAAAATTAAGATGAAAATTTGTTGAGATTCAAAGGGCGATCATAGGCCCCAGTGGATCCATAGCAGAAAACTACATAACCTCTTTCTTCCTTTCGCAAAAAAAAAAAAAAATCTGGAAGTAAACAGTTTGCTGTGATGTCGTGCCGATATCTGTCGATACTGATTTCAATACCAGCTAAATAGACCAGATGCATAGGACAAAAATTCTTGAGAAGAGGCCTACTTTTTTTCACTCATTGTTCATTTCATTATCTATCTTTCTTTTTCTCCTCCCTCCACCTCCCCTCGTCTGTATTTCCCTCACGAACACGCTAGGCCTCCCATCAAGATCTGTCACTGCTCACACTTAAAAAGAAACTGCACACTGTAAAATGAAATGAACTTTATTACTGTAAAGTTTTTACACTGTGTAAATGGGAAGGTTTTTGACGTAGATTAAAAAATGTTATTTAACAGTGTGGTAGACCTGTATAAACATGATAATGTTTGATTTCATTATTGGGCCATAAATGTTGCTGCACTTTTATCTGGTACAGTGTGCCTGAAAGAATAAACGATGTAAATTTATTTTTGTGTGTGTTAGTCTGACAGTGATGGTGATGTTTGAGGGAAATGGAGCTTTACCATTTGATTGCGATATCACATACAGAGTTATAAATTTGGGCTGATCATCTGAGGGATTTTACATACCTTTTATAGACAAATTCCTATGAATTGCCACCAAGAGTCTTTAAAAAATATGCATCTCAAAGGAAATTTATCAGTTATTTGCTTGTGTGCAAAATTTCCAGCTTCGTCGGTCTGCCAGAAGAAAGATATTAGGAAAAAGGTGTGTTCAAATATAGTGACATTGACTCGAAAACATTGAGTGTCTGCTTGTTCTCGTGTATTTACTGTGTAGCAATGAGTCTTTGCTAATGACTGCTGTTAAACACTTCTTCCTTCCCTTTATTCTTAAGATTCATTGATTTTCTTTTTACCATCGAAAAATTTCCGTTACAATAGCCTTGTTGTGTTCTTCACTAACCTCCCAACCCCCATCTACCATGCCCTCTCTCTTTCTCATATTTACTCACACTTACATTCTCTCTTAATATTATTATTGCCCATCCATATTCTGTCTTACTCTCATTTTCTTACACTCTTAATTCTCTTTCTCACTCACTCTTTCTCTTTCTCACTCTCTCTATTTCTCTCCCTCTCTCTCTATTTCTCTCCCTCTATCTCTCTCTATTTCTCTCCCTCTCTCTCTTTTTCTCAGGTTTATTCTCTATTTCTGAAGCTCAATCTCTTTAATGCTCTAACTATCTCTTTCCTTTCTCTCTCTCACTCATAATTTTCTTTCCGTTGCTTTTATTTCCTTTATATGCCCTTATTCTCTTTCTCACGTTTCATTTTCTCTCATTTTTTTTTTAATAAATTCTCGCATATTCTCTCCCTCATCTTCTTTCTGCCACTCTTATTCTCTCTCACAGTCTTATTCTCGCTCTGTCACTTATTTCTTGATCTATTGTTATTTCTTATTCTTTCTCTCGCTCATTTTCAGTCAGTCGCACTATATTCTCAGTCGCCCTCATTTTCTATCATTCCTAATGCCCCTCTACTTGTTCCTCTGTTACTCTGTCACTTTTATTCACTCGAATACGTTTACTCTTTCTCTCACTCATATTCTTTCTGTCAATCTTGATCTTTCTCACTTGTAATTTCTCTGTTTTGCCCTCTTTCCTCCCCGTCCATCCATCTGTCTGTCTGTCTGTCTGTCTGTCTGTCTGCCTGTCTGTCTGTCTGTCTGATGCACTCATTCACTCTCACTCTCCCTCCCTCTCTCTCTCTCTCTCTCTCTCTCTCACACACACACACACACACACACACACACACACACACACACAAACACACACAAATACACTTCTTCTTGTCTCCTCTCCCTCCCCCACCCCCACTCATACAAGCACACACACACACTTGACTGCGGTGCCAAAGGGCGAGAAAAAAAGTAAAGGAGTATTTTGTATTTTCCTGCACGTGCTGTGAATATATCTCTAACTTGCAAGTTCTCTTAACTTAAGACTTTCTATATCTGTCATTTCTGGCCTGCATCAAATTCTTTGTGGATTGCATAATTGTACTTTACATAATTAGTGCAGAGAAGGCGGTTTTTTTTTGTTTTCATTTGTTTCCACATTTCACGCAGTCCTTTTGTTATTTGTTAACTCTTGTCTAGCAAAGTGACTTGATTCAAAGAGAATTGTGTGCAGTAGTTTCAGTAATAAAATATGTCTTCTGGCGGAAGGATTTCTGTAAGTGGGCCGTATGGGATTGGTATTAATAAGAGGGGCTTTTTTAAAAATCTTGTCGGGAGTACACAAAGAAAGAAAAATGGTCGTTTTCAAATCTTGCAATCTCGTTTTTCTATTTTGAATTGGTTCCTAGGTTGTTTCGCTGTGAAAGACAGGGTTTGTGTTGCCTTGTTTATGCATGGATTTTCGTCAAAATGTTGGAAGGTAACATATTTTTCAAGATGTGGATTTGGTGATATAATGAAGTTATCATCACACAATGGATAACACTGGTCCAAATGAAGATAAATTTGTTGAATTTTCGAAACTACAGTACTTTGATAATGCTCTTCTCATCTGTTACACATAATAATATAAGAGAAGAGGTTTCAGTAAGGCTTAACGATGATGATGTGGGGCATTATGTAGAAATCTTGCCTGTTTCTTAAAATCTTTATGTGTTTTTCAGACATATCGGTACCAAGATAATTAATTTAGTAAAAGAATGTCTTTATGCATGTGTGCGTGCATCACTATTAATCTATTTCTTTTGCATTCCTTGCCGAAAAAACATAGGGTGACCGACGCCCACATTTATTTTCCAGTAACCAATGCCTGTTTACCAATAATGTAGTCAATACTCAGTCATTTATGTCTTCATGTCTCACTCTCACACCATGGCAAATACAGTACTTTTTGTCGTTGCCGGCTAATTCGGAAAGGTGAATTAAAAATCTTCACGCATATCTCATGGCACTACATTGAACTCGGTTTTATTGCGTTCCTTTAATGGCATTTTCTGCTGACTTGAAACATTCTCAAGACATAATAAAATAGCAGATAGCAGCAAACCACATCGATAATAAGTACTTCCTATTATATGTAACAGCTTCATGTACCTGAAGAGTTGCGATTAAGCTGGAATTAACTATTACATGTACTTGGTTTGAAAGACTGGCTCAGACGATAGTAAATTCTTCTTCGATCACTCTTTAAACTGAGATGCCTGTCTTTGGACAAAAGCTTCTCTTCACCTTATGATGTCAGCCTTGCCAAACAGCTTTGCCTTTATTATGGTGGAGTTAGCCTTGTGACATTTCTTCGGCGTTTGAAATGGGAACAAGGTGTACACGTTCCACATTCATATCTTTTTTATCACAAGAACATCGGCTGGTGGTGCCATTCTTGAAGCCGATCAGGTTTCCATCCATCCATCCATCTATCCATCCATCCATCCATCCATCCATCCATCCATCCATCCATCCGCAAATTTAGACTGAATGCACCTCAAATTACACTTGAAAAACTATTTTGTATGAATTTTAAGGCATTTTTAGTTTTTACTATATGGTTATGTCCTCATACAGGAGTAATAGGAATATTTATCCAAAACATGTATGCATTATTATATCTACTGATACATATATATTGTGCAGCAACAGGTTCTTACAAATGAGTGCTATGAATCAGTAGGCTGCTCCTTTCCCTTCATCCGAATGATTCAAAGAAATATTTATTATGGAAGAAGTTTGTCATGGTGTTATGACTTTCTTAAATAAATCTTATTAATATTTTCCTCGACCTCTCCCTTACCACTCCAACCCCTCCCCCTCTCCCTCCTCTCCACCCTTGCCCAACTAAAAACATCACCATTTCTTCTATTTTTCTAGGTAAACTCTCTTCTCTCTCCCTATTACTATCTTCCATATCTATTATGTCTTATATGAGACTCCGTCTCAATCCTTATTCACACTTTGAACACTCTGTCTCTCACACTTTTCTGGCTGACTCTGTTACTCTCTCTCTCTCTCTCTCTCTCTCTCTCTCTCTCTCTCTCTCTCTCTCTCTCTCTCTCCCTCTCATGCATCTGCCAGTCTCGTTTTTATCACTTTTACTTTCCTTCTTGCGTTCTTTCTGTCACTCTCTCATTCTTATTCTAACATTCTTGTCAACTCTTACTCATATTCTTTCTTACTCTCAATTTCTTTATGATTCCTCTCGTTATGTCTTTCTTTCTTTCTTTTTCTTTCTTTCTTTCTTTTTCTTTCTTTCTTTCTTTCTTTCTTTCTGTCTTTCTTTCTCTCTCTCTCTCTCTCTCTCTCTCTCTCTCTCTCTCTCTCTCTCTCTCTTCCTCTCTCACATATTCACTCACTCACTAGAAAGAAATGTGATTGTTGGGGGGCACGTGTTGTGTGAACACAGTTCTAAATATCAAGTTCTTCTAACTTCGCATGTGTCTGGATTTTTTATTTCGGTCAGTTCTGCTTGCATGAAATTCTTTGTGTACTGTGTGACTGCTTTTAATAACTTCATGTAGAACGTTTTTTTTTTTTATTTATACGTGTTACCATTTTGTGTTTGTCAAATCTTCTCAAACAAAGTGACTTGAGTTTAAGATACGTTTGTACAATGGTTGGACCTGTAAAATGTGTCTTGTGGTTAAAACCTTCAATTTCAGATCCAAGCTGGAATAGCTCTAAGGTTAACATAGCTGTAAAAGATAGGCATTTGTGCACGGAATATCGATAAATATCAGCAAGTGCAATTCTTAGTATGTGGATTTGTGGACATAATGAAGTTATGTTTTAGCAGATGAATTTCATAGGATATTGATGAAGTTATGTTACCACTGCAAAATGGATTACACTCCCAACAAATATTTAAATCATTCATCTCCTGCTATTTATCGTAAGTTTGAAGATAACTAATAAACTAAATAAACAATATTAATAATAGTTTTTTCACATTACGTTTAAAATGGGAGGAAATCCATATGTGTGCCAGAAGGATTTCCGCATGGAACACATCGAACCATCAACATACCCTAACCCTGATCCTAACCCTATTCTAACCCTAAACATAACCCTGACACTGGGTTAGGGTTAGGGTGTGTTGTTGGTTCGATGTGTTGTTTAAGGAAATCATTCTGGCACACATATGGAATTCCTCCCTTTAAAATAGCCTCACAAACATAATTTCCATCATCTCGGGGCGATTTTATATTTTATTTTGGCACAGTAAGTTATTGTCAAACAGCGACTATGGTGTCATGCTGAACTGTCATGGGTAAATGAAGGGTCAAGGGTGTAATGGAGGAAAGCATCGACAGGCCCCAGGAGAGTAGGGACTAGATAGGAGAGAGTGAAAGCAGAAACATATTGCGTTTAAAAATGCAATTCGATATCATCTCACACTCATGAGCAGACCATTGTGTAAACAGTGTTTGTTTCCATGATCTATTTATAAGTGACACGATCGCTTGATTTCACTGAGTGATTAGTTATCATGAATAATAGTGTTATTGCCGCTTATATCCGGTATTGGCAAGATGGTACGGGGCAGTGAAGTAATGGCGGCGGTTTTTATCTATAATTTTGTTGAAAAAATGATATTTCTAGACTTAATTCATGTGGTATACCAAAACTGCTCCATAAAAAGAATGGAACTGGTCTGGTGTACAATTTCATGCAAAATAATCAAAGATCTGATCACCCCTTGATTAAATATTGCGCCATATTCCTGAACAACCCAAAACCATAATGTGAACACACTTGCCATAGCATGTCATATAAATGAATCCCGATTTTTTTTTATAGTACATAACACCCTTCCAGCGGAAGCTCGGATGGGAACTGGCTCCTTGTTCCGGTGTGGCGTTAACGTCCGGTGTGACGAAGGTCCTGGTACGGTTAGTTTATGCCGAACTAACCTGTAAAGCTTTGGGTCTGACCAGGTTCCTCCCATAATACGCCACCATAGAGGACATGAGGGTTGGGGTGGAGTTTGGAGTGACAGTCCGGGTCAATATACGGGTTAGAAGCTGTCGCTACGAGTCAGGAGGCACCAATGGAAGCATTGGCCTGATTTAACCATGTCACGGGTACACTGATCTCGCAACTACACGTGTTAGGTGATCCGATATGTAAATATCCTGAAATGATCCTAGGGCGGTGTACGCTGGATTCCCCGTGCCACTTTTTTGCTGTTTTTTTCTTTTTTAAAGTTTCAAGTTGATCTTTGTCCAACCATTATTGTTGTTGTGTGCTGACGTCACTAGATTCCGATTTATGAACACACATAACTTGGAACTCATGAAAATACAAAAAGTGAGGCATTTCCTTTCTTGTCTAGATCATTATCATTCAATTTCTATACACTTTTATAATGTTTGTGTATGTATGTGTGTGTTTGTGTGTGTAAGTTTGTGTGTGTATGCGTGTGTATGCTTTTGTATGTGTGTGTGTGTGTCTATTTGTGGGGTGGGGGTGAGGGAGGAAAAGATAAAATAAGCCTATCGGTACGATAGTATTTGTGTAAATTTCTATAATCTCTTGTTCATGCTTCGGTTAAAAAAAAAGTTTGCATTTGGGCAAAAGAGGACAACTTGATACAGAATAATGTTTAAATCGCACCTTATTATAGGGTGTTTACAGCAGGAAGCGTCAATAGGGCAACGTAAACAACAACAATGACAACAGGAACAGCAGAAACTCTGCAGATAATATAGTTCAAATCATCCAGTTTGGACAGACGCATTTCCTAATATTATTTCTTCTGGTAAACTTCGGCGCGAATGTTTGCAAGCAGGCATTTAATGTTTCCTTTGTGATGCATATTTTTGTTGAAAGACATTTAGTGCTGCTTTGTAGGATTTTGCCCATACAAAAGCTCTCACTCAGATGTTGGACCCAAATTTCTGTGTTTACGGTGCAGAACCAAATCGCGTAAGGCCAGTTTACTGATCCGCCATCAATATTAACGTAGACAAATCAATTCTTGAGTTCTGTATGATATGCACTCAAACCTACTACGGAATATTAGGTTTGTATGCTTAATCCTCTGATCTTGTTTGAGATCGCAAATGTTTTAAAAGGAAAATATCATTGTATGTCACTGAAGTGTGAATCAGGTAACTGAACATTTACAGTAAACAAAGTAAAAACAAACAAACAAACAAACAAAAAACGTGCAAGGGCCTTGTGTCATATTTTGTTTCATTCGGCTTTTGTAGTACACACACGGAGGATAATAATTATGGAGGCTGTACTGAAACTGCATGTAAAATGTTTCCCTGTGCGTTTTTTGAGGTTACGCTAAGTGGCGGATCTGCCTTCCCTCCTGCTAGAGATGAATGGCGGTCTTCCCTAGACCAGAGAGATGAAAAAGGAGACAGACAGAGAAAGAGAGAGAGAGAGAGAGAGAGAGAGAGATAGACAGAGAGACAGAGAGAGAAAGAGCGGGAGCAGTGCTTCTGACTTAGGACTTCAAAATTTATAGTGAAAATTTGCTGAGATCTAGGGGGCCGCTGCAGGCCCCAAGCGGAACCACGGCATAGCCCTGGTCAAGGAAATTCTTATTTGACATCATTTGACAGTGATCTCTTTTGGTGATCTCTAAAAACCTTTCCTTTCTTTTGCAGTAACAACAACAATAATTTTCTTGAAGTCAATTGTTTGCTGTGATGTAGTGCCGATTTCTGCCGATTGTCGGAAGTACGAATTTTTGCTTCAGCGCGAATTATTAGAAGCACTGGGCAAGAATTTTTACGAATACGCTTTCTATGCACTGGCTAAGGCTTTCTTTCTTCCCCTCTTCTCTGTCTCTCTCTCTCTCTCTCTCTCTCTCTCTCTCTCTCTCTCTGTCTCTCTCTCTGTGTGTTGTCTCTTTCTCTCTTGCTAAACATGCTGCGCCTCTTTCAAGATTCGCCACTATCCACATTGTGAAAAGAAACTAATATGAGCATAATGGACACCGTGTTACCATTATTAAGCTTTTATAGAAATTGAGTGGGCTTTGATGTTGATTGAATAAGTTATTTTGCGGTATTAACGCTTGGTAGACGGGTAAAGACATGACATTGGCCAATGAATTTTGCTGCCCTTTTGGCTGGTGCAATGTGCTTGAAAGAAACATGTTGAGCAGCAGGGCTACATATTGTTGATTTTCGCATAGGACCGGTCTCGCTGCTTTAAGTCATATATACATGAAGCACGTCCTTTTCAAAAACCGATTATATTTTATTTCATTTCTGCAATTGACACAATGAGATGTCATACCCTTCCTTAGCTAAGGAATAAGCAGTCTCTAGGCAAGCGAAGATGGCTGTGACTAATGCGGAAGAGACAGATAACAATGCACTGACTTGCGAGTAGTGTTTTTTCTGTACTCACATACTTGCCTCATTCATTAGCATACAGACCACCGTTGATTCTTGCTACATCTTCCTCCAACACTAGGCCGTTAATAAGATGTTCCCCTAACAAATTTAAAACCGTAGATCGTTGCTGCCATGAAGCCGAGCTTTCTCTTTTGGCTTTGTACAAAAGACAACATCTTTCTAACAAACCTCTAGTAGACATGCACCCTTCCTTACAGAATAGCGCGCATCTACCAAACGCGATTTTATCTAATTACCGTCTTTAGAACGTAATGAAAATCCAATCGAAATATCAAATAATCATCATATCAATTTTGATCTACTAATGATACGCCCAAACAAATTCTCCAAAATTCAAGGAGATCTGCTGCTCAACGTTGGATATGTAAAACCTTAAATATTGGTTTCAGAATATTATCAAAAAAAAACGTCAATTATTGCTATGAAAATGCTAACGGTCTATTGATCTAAACTGTTGATTTTAGTAAGGAAAAACACAGCAGAGAGATCTAGATCTAGGACTCTTACAATTGGATTGTAAACAATTTTGGTCGGAAAATTGATACAAAAGTGATACTTTTTTTAGTATTAATCCATTTTCAACAACCGCCTCCACCCATCGTTTGACAAACTCACAGTATTACACAATTATGCTCTCCTTGTGCATCTTCCGCTTTTCTTTTTTGTTCTGTTTCTCCTGTTGCTAATCCACTGTCAACTGTTCATTCTATCACTCTTTCTCTGACCTTTTCTTCGTTCTTCATCCCATCTCTATTTACATCCACCACGTCTAACTAGAAAGGGGATCTTGAGAGAATTTCGCCATTTGAGTTTGAGTAGCAAACATTTTCATTCAGAATATTTCAAAGGATTTACTCCAGATAAATGTTATATAATTATGTCATGCTCTGATGTGATATCCATATATGTTCCACCATCACATGTATTATCTTATGCTACCTCTCAGTTGTTATTTGGCTAATATGATAATATCACTGTTCCATATCATTCGAGGCCTGCGGCCTATGTTCATGAAAAAAACTATTGAAATATTACTACTACATAAGGTAAATAAGGGAGTACAGTACTTGAGACTTATAATCTCATACACACATCCGATGACCATCATTCGGGCCTAGAGAAAATTTGGGGAGGGGAAAGGAGGGGATGGGGGGCTATTGCAAATTTGGTGTGGCTACTTCATAAAATCTTGCCTGGCAACGTAGACCGAGCCTCACGGTGCCGCTGCAGATGAGGGCGGAACTGGCATAGATGATTTTCTTGTGGGATAATACCAGTCTCGTGACGTGATTTCAAATATTCCAGGCTATGGCAGTTTATTTCGGTGAACTATGACGCGTAAAGACTTCCGCCAATCTATAGACAACAGCAACCGGCCTGTTTTGTCACGATGTTACTATAGATTTACTGTAAATTGCTGAAAATAGACCAGCACAATCTATTGGAATTACATTTGTCTCTCTATTTTTTTTCCAATTTCACTGTCTTCGCTTTGATCTTGCAATGAGACTCAAGTCACGAGTAAATTTTGTAAAATGAATGTGAGCGATTTTAGGTGGAACTTCAACCAAAATAAATCCAAGGAGCGACTCACAATGAATATCAGTTTTCTTTCCAGTACAGAAGGTGGGTGTGAATAGTGTGATGTGATCTTTGTTGCTCCATATAGAAAGCAATAAGAAATGATAAAATTGGAT
>JAWQUT010000302.1:696726-711164 GCA_033807755.1 Ellobium chinense | reverse complement strand
GGACAAGAAAGTTAGAAAAAGCAAGATGGAGAAGACACAAAGTCAAAAAGCAGAAGGAAAAATTAGAGGGTGTACAGTAATAAAGATCAAGACCTAGACATGTGCATGTATGCATAAAGAAAAATGACATGAAAGCAAATAGAGGAAAAGAGGAGAAACAGAGTGTTAAACTCGAAGCAGAAGAGAAAGAGTGTGAATGAAGAATGAGGCGGGAAAAAAGAAGCGCAGAAGTATAGAGCTAAAGAGAATACCTAGTGGCTGCCTGTTGGAATTCAGAAAAACAAGATGGAAAAGTAAGAAAGATGGAAAGATGAGAAGTTGGGGATTGAATTCGGAGCAGAACAGAAAGAGAATGAGAAGGAACAAGAGGAGGAGGAGGAGCGGTGGAGAGCTAAAGAAGACCTAGTAAGTGATCGTGACGATATCTCAGTGTGGTATCTCTAGTCTCTCAAGACGGGATAACAGCCCCATCGATAACGGTCTCACTGACCTAGCTACAACAACAGGACACGAGTTTCGTCTAGATAGACAGAGGCACAACTTTTCTCTTCATAGTAGGTTGAAAAAAGCGTGTCTCGATAGTAGGCTTAAAGGTATGGAGTACCAATGCTGTTATGTCACTGTCTCCTCGTAAGCTTTTACATCCCTCACTGATTTAACCAGAGGTCCCAATCGAAAATACTTACCATACATGAAGTTAGGTAACTTTTCGTCTAAATTTTGACACATAGAAAGAAATATGCCCCTAAACCAGTTAGATTTTGAAGAGTTTGGCAGTGATTGAGAGGACCCAAGATTTTAGGCCTTTTCACACAGTAAATCGGATAATTTTCCGCTCCTGGCCTAGCAACAACTACTCAGTTAGTGGCAAAAACCCCATTATTCTGAGTCTACAAATGTATTTGCACCTATCCAAGCTTTTGAAATTCAGATCCAACCCTTCCCCCGTCTCCATAGCCAATTTTCTAATCTTAAAGGGGTCATTTAAAATTGCATACTCTTATACCAGGTACTACTGGTAACTTCATGCCTACTGAGACTGACTGAGGTAATTGCTTAGGGATCCTCTAGCTCAATCCCAAATCACCAATCTTCCGCAAGGATTTAAAACGAATATTTTTCGAATATATTTCGTCATTATGATTAAAGTTTTATCAAGATTTCATCTTCTCATCATCTCGAGCAGTGCCTCCAGTCAGTTGACGCCACAGCCAGTAGTTACTGGGTCTACCCGGCATAGATACATCCCAGATATCTTGTTTCAAGATCAGTGACATTGAAATACCTTGTAGTGGTGACATTTATAGTGAACATTGGTATAGTAAATCTGTGTCATTATCCTGCTGATAAACGAAGGAGAAAGTTAATGTAGACTTTCTTTGTTGCTCACGTCTCTTTGTGGTGATCACTTAGTAGGTGCTTATTACATAGGGCTGACTATATCTAAACCATTTATGGATGGATTGATGGATGGATGGATGGATGGATGGATGGATGGATGAACGGACGGACGGAGGTGGGATGGATGGATGGATGGATGGATGGATGGATGGATGGATGGATGGATGGATGGATGATGGATGGATGGATGGATGGGTAGATGGATCACGGACGGACGGACAGACGGACGGACGGATGGATGGATGGATGGATGGATGGATGGATGGACGGACGGACGGACGGACGGACGGACGGACGGACGGACGATGAAATGGATGGATGGATGGATGGATGGATGGATGGATGGATGGATGGATGCATGGATGGATGCATGGATGCATGGATGCATGGATGGATGGAGGTTAACTAAACCAGCTGAACAAGATATATATGAAATCAGTAAGTCGTCTGTCTTTTCTTCCCTCGACCTCTAAAGTCGACATACGCCCCCATAAGAATTTCTAGTTTTGTCTAGTCATTGATCTGTCCAACTGTTTATCAGGCGCATGATTTTTCACGTGATAAAAGAACTCATTAACTTACTGCCGGTAGGAAAAAAAATTTAAAAAAGTGTTTCTTTATCTAACTTGTGCGACAACGAAGTCTACAGCCTACTAGGTTAAGTATGTCACACAGTCGGTTTATAAGACTAATCAAACTACTTACAAGGGTATTATGTACCGTCGTGATATGATTAAATGACGTATGTGTCAAATATGGCAATTAGAAGATCAGAGTTTTTTGAAGTAACGAATATCTCATGTCTATGCTATCAGTCGAGTGTGTTGGTGTAACTTTGGGCATCTCTACCTCCAATTATTTGGTAATATCTTTTGGTAAAAAAAAATCGACTCAAGTCATACATTTTGTTTCATCATGTTACAGATCTATCTATCCATTCTGGCGTTACCCTAATAAAAGTTTTAAATTTGAACAAGAACTTGCTATTTAAAAAAATACATGCACGTTTTTCATCTGAAAGCAGTGAAACTACTTCAGTTTCTGAAAGTGTGAATCCCTGCCTGATTTAGAAGCCTGGCATTTGCTAAGGAAATAATGTGTCAAAATAAAATTTAGTTAAGTGTCATAGAGGGCCTAGTTTTTAAGGCGAGACCACAAACTACCCTGAGTAGGATGGGACGGGGAATACTGTGTGAGTGAGTATGCGTAACTGTGTTACTATTCCATTTAGGCATTAATTTTGTTCGGACTCTTGGAAGTATATAAATATGTCCAAGTTGGCAGTAATATGCTATTTGTTAGGATACTCTCTTTGTCTAGTTAGTCCATGTCGAAGTGACATTGGTGCACCTTTTCTAAACCCTTAATATGAAAGCCTTAAAATTTTATCTGTGTATACTTATCCATCTGTATATAACTCGTTTAATTTCACAAAATATGTGTTTTATTATGTTTTGCATGTTCTGTCTTGTTTGCCCTCATGTACATTTGTACAAGAACTGAATTAATTAAATTGACTACAACACTCTTACTGCGAAAGGACAATGCTGAAGTGGAAGGAACTTAGCCCGCCGCAGGATTAAGCCCACTGAATTTCCTAGCTGTCATGGAACAGGACCGGTACCCCTTGCTCCTGTGCCTCGATCCAGAATAGTTCCTCTTCCCAATATTTGACTATACCATTTAGGCATTAATTTAGTTCGGGGACTTGGAACTATATAAATACGTCCAAGTCAGCAGTAATATGCTACTTGTTAGGATACTCTCTTTGTCTGGTTAGTCCTTGTCGAGGGGGCATTGTTGCACCTTTTCTAAACCTTTGCTACCCTCCTCCCTTTCCCCCAACAACAACAACAACAAAAACAACAACAACAAAAGCATACACATGAAAGTATATCCATGGCCACAATAATGTGAAATAGGCATAAATTTTTATGATACTGAAATCCATTCTCCAGAATCATTGTCTGTTGCTGCTGAGAATGTGAAATGACGGACGTAGGAAGAGGAACGAATGCAGACCTATAGTTGTATGATATGAAACTATACGTTTGATTCATTAGTCCTTTCTTCGTCCTTTTGCCCCCTCCCCCTTCCATCGCCTCACTCCAACACCACGCCTCCTCCCCGTCGGCATTTTTTTCTGTTCAGAAACAGCAAAAAGGCCGAAGATAATATTGTTGACGCATAGGGCCCTATTCCATAACTTTAGATATTTGTTCAAACTTTTGGTATAAGTTTGTTCAAACAGCTAATAGAAAGTAACAGAATTCATGAACAAGGTCAAAAATTAGAAGACATGACACTTAGTAGATGTTAGGCCTCTTCTCTTCATGCTACTTATAACGTTGTATGCATTCCTGTATGTCTCCAAACTTTCTTCTTATGGAATACGACGTTTTATCTCAACATAGACGATATGATAATATATACCAAGACAAGGTAAAGTTTTTTTTCTTTAGCTGACTTTTTCATAAAACGATTAGACTGCAAAAAAAGACTCCGGTCTGATGGCCTAGAGTTACGGTGTGATAATGGTTTATCTGTTCTCATTTGTAGCAGAGGTTTACAAAGTACAAAAACTGGCTTGTATGTTCATGCTTGTGTACTGATCTCTGTGTTCTGCTCTTTTCGATAAGTGGAGTTCATGGGGTACAACGGATCTACGTGTACAGAAATGCAGAGGCGGATTTATGCAAAAGCCAAATGGACCACGACTTAAGGCGCCGCTTCTGGGGACTAGAGATGAAAGCAAGAGAAAAAAAGAGGGGAGGAACAGCAAGAGATATGGTGAGACGAAGTGAAAGTTAGAGAAAAAGAGAGAGGGGAGGAAGGAAGGAGGAGAGAGAGAGAGAGAGAGAGAGAGAGAGAGAGAGAGAGAGAGAGAGAATGATGGGAGAGAAGAGTGGTCACACTAATGATGACCTTTGAAGTTTAAACAGAAATTCGGTAATGCGAAGCTTGCTCCATACATGACCGCCTCGTCGTGTCGTCTTAATATCGGTATGAAATGCAATGAAGAAAGTGCCCGCACCTGTTTCTAGCTCAGCCTCCCCGCCCCACACTCTAAATCCGCCTCTGGGTAAGTGTACCATCATGTCATCAACGAGAAGATTTTTAATTAGACAGGGGCGTGCATTTTTCAGAAGTTGCGTAAACTCACCCCCCTTAAGTGACAGTTGCCAAATCTGTTGACTGCACATTGAGATTTCTTCCCCATGCTTCTTATCCATCTGACTTTTAACACGCTGAAAAACTTAAATAAATACATGCACGTTTTTCATCAGAAAGCAGTGAAATTACTTCAGTTTCAAAAAATGCGTATCCCTGTCTGATTTAGAAGCCAAACATTTGCTAAGGAAAAAGTGTATCATAACAAAATTTAGTGAAGTGTCAAGGAGGGTCTGGTTGAAGACTTCATGTATTTTTATGGCAAGACCACAAACTTTCTGCTTCACCCTCGTAGACGTGCTCCCACGGAAGATTTAGCAAGTTCTTGAAATGTTTTCGGCAGTTCTAACTGCATTAAGAAAGTCTGAAATTGTGAGATCAGCCAATGACAGCGAGGGTTCCAAATTGCAGTAGCCAGTCAGATTCCTTGACATTAACCCTTTCGCTATGTCATGTTTTTCAAGAGCTAATGTCACCAAATTATCGTGCGCTCATACGCTTTTACGTAGGTTTGTCTTATATAGGGATGACAATAATAGCAACATATAATAACAATGATGATAATAATGCGGTTTATGAGTCTCGTGTCCAGGCTAATGGCCGCTCATGCGACTTTACACTATCATTACCCCAGCAGGCCCATTCATTCTAGGATTTCTCAGCTCTCTGGGAAGCACACAGTGCCGCTGCCATTTACTGGTGCTAATTACAAGCATTCTGACATTATCTTCCGCTGCCTACAGCTAGTATTCGTTCAAAGACTGAGGAAAATGTAAATGAAATGATTTCCCAAAGCACTTACAACATGACCGTGGTCGGCAATGGAATTAACCTGCCCTCCTTTATGTAGGTATAGTTCATTACATAGAATATAAGACGTGCTGGTACGTCGGATACGACTCGGGAAGACTACTCCAGGAACGGAACGTCCAAGCGCTGCTTCACACGTGTACTGCTCCTACATTCTAATATATCTATAAATTTTTTGCCAACATCAGAAATTCTAGTGTGACCTCCCGCGGCTATTCACTCTAATTTCTATGTTCGCTTATTTCAGTTTGATCGCTATAATGACCGCAGTTACGCTATTATATGACTGAACAACAAAAATCAATCCAGATGCCCAATTACCTCTAATAACAAAGCAACATTAGAGTTTCTGAGACAAAACTACAAGCCCTAGATTAATAAGGCTAAATTTGATTTGGACCTACATGAATTGAATCAGAGGGAAACAGCTGTGTCGAGGGAAGCGGCCTTGGTCTGAAGATATAAAGCCACGGTGCTAAAGGTATAGCAATATGAGACTTCAAATTTCAAACGTGATAATTTCTTAATCAAGGAAATTATCTGTTCCCAATGCAAAATTACAGTGCTTACTCTCATAGATCTTAAATTGCTTTTGAAGACTGGAGGCCGAAGAAAATGGTTGCATCCACGGGAGATAACTCCCGCTAAGCTCTATATCAACTTGCGTCATCCCTGCCATTGGCGTGACCGCAATCAAGTACAATCACATAGGTCAGCAACAAGGTCCAAGCCAGACTTCATGCCATTTCTTTTCCTAGTGCAAAACGACAATCCCTTCTTAGAGGACAAAGGGAATGGCTGTGTCTGAGTACGGTCTTGGTATCAGGTCATCATGCTTGGATGCTAAGTGCACGTCGAAATGATGGAGCATGTAGAAAGGATGGAAACGAACTTGGGAGAAAGAAGGATTATACAGGAGATAGGTAATTCTAAGACGACAAAAAAGTCATCAGATCGTTAACATAGAAAAGGGTCCTGCCTAGCATTTCCTTGGAGTTGTCAAAAGACTATCAGTTCAGTACGTCTAATGCTTCGTGAGGTATCTTGCAGTATGCAATGGAGTCTATGTAGCACTAGTATCGTTGCTTTTATCATGAAATACGAGACCAGATCACGATACCAACAAAAACGACATTACTGACTTTTTCAAATTGAAAAAAAAAGTTTTTCCCGGCAATTACATAGCAACCGTCTGGCAACCACGGCGTCATCATGACCGTGAGACTTTGAACAAAATGACGATCGTATTCCTTGCTGCTATTTTCAAAGCCTGTGTTGATGAGTTGTCGTTGCCGCGAAGATATCCTTTTCGGAAGTGTGAACTCGGCAGTAACGGAACTACAAAATATGCGTTGGAGTCATAGCTTCCCCTAACTGTATTATTTTGCAAGAATATCACTGCACGCTGCAAACATGTGCAGTCTGGTGCACCTTCAGAGCAAAGTTTGGACGGACTGACATGATAAGTTGAAAGGGTGCACAGGGCTCTGGAGGACAGTTGAGATTGGCTTGCTAACAAACAGAAATAGAGGTCTATGATCGTCTACACCATCTGGCATGGTACCAGGGGCATAAGCAACCAAAAAAACTAATCCAGACTTCCAACAGTTTCTTACTCAAGGCCACAAATTGTCAGTTTCCAACTACAAATCTCACGCTTAAAGACCCTTTTTTTTTTTTTAAATGGAGGGCAAAGGGAACGGTTGGTATGAAGTGAATAAGTAACAAAACCTAAGCTGTTTTACTGGATAAAAGTATACATGTATGGGTCAGTTTCCTCAATTAAATATTGTTTTGAAATGGAAGGGGTATTTCAGGGAAATACCCGAATATCGTAATTTTGGTCTCAGAGAGCCATTCTTACCTGCATACATGTTTGGACAGAAAATGACAAACTGCATCTCACCATGCATGTTTCGCGTTTCATAGTAATTAGTTATAAAGTAAGTCGCTATTAGTTGTTTTTCCTCACGAGAATCAGCTTGCCACCCTTGCTGTTCAGAGGAGGAGAAAAGCGAAGCCGTATTAATATTCTGTTCTTCTGTCCTTTACATACCAACTGATGATTTTGTTCACTGGGGTCAGGAGGTCAGCTTATCCCGGCTAAATTTCTAAAAGGTCTTAAACGATATTCTCATTATCATTCATTTTATATTAGTAGTCATAAGTCATTAACTTTAATTTTACACCTGCAAACGTTGAATCACTTTAATAAATTTTTTACTGACACTAGGCTACAAAACTGTAGTAAATTTAATAGTCATAAATTGCTGACACCATTGCTTTTCACACTAGCTCAGCAGGGTTTTGTGGATTCTAAGCCACGCAAGCGCTAAGACAATCCACATTTATCTTTCTCCGCCTAATCTCTTTAGCATCATCATATGACCAATCATCTCGAAACTGACACGAAAAAATCAGCCCAGTGTTTTTTGGTCCAATAAATTTCAGCCTCTTGAGAGATTGAGACCTTTGATATAAATTTTTGCGTTCATTAAATTCGAGGGGCGTTTTCTTGATCTCACCACTCTGCTCTCCATCTCTCGACGGTGAAGGCGGTTATTTGCTGTTGTCTCCAAAAAACTACAACTACCACAATGTTGCTGTTGTTTGTGGCTGCCGTCGTTGTTGGCGCTGCTAACGCCGCCTCCCCCTGCCAGGCCCCCTCACAGCTCACGGTCAGTAAGCGGTTTTATTATTGTTATTGCTATTGTTATTAAATTGTTATTGTCGCTGCTGATGTTGATGATGATGTTGATGTTGTTGGTGGTGGTGCTGTTGTCGCTTTATCTGAAAGTGATGGCAATATTTCTCTGTAGGTATTTCATTAAATTTCGTTCTTCGAGTACAGGGGCTTAACCAAAACCACTACGAAAACATGACATTTTTCCAAAGTGACTCTTCGTTTAAATACAAGCTCATGCGTTTAACAGCCAGTAAAGCTTATTACCTTTTATTTATTTTATGAAGCCAGAAAAGGTCTCGACACTACAATAATTTGCAAAGATGTTCATAAATTTAGGTTCCATTTTGCAGAATCTAGTAAATATCTTTTTTCTAACACACTTGGCTACTACTGTCTGGTGAAAATACTCACAAAAGATTTCTCACAGGATTTAAAAGAAATATTAACAACCCTGAATTTAAGTTCACACAGAAATTTTGCGGTGCCAGCTCAGTAACTGGACATTTCAAAATGTGGAAAGAAAGATGTAGATTGTGCAACAGAATTTATAAGTGCCAACTATTGTTTCAGTTTTGCCCATCCATTTTCTAGAATAATTAGTAGTTAATTCCCCATCATAGTGTATGCCATGATATTGGAATATCTTGGCTGTACAATCTGACTTGTTTGTATGGAGATTACAAATTTAAAATTGTACTAAACTGACCCGAACATTGGCAGCGGTGAATTATAATTGGCGAATTAGCAGTGTAACAAAACTCTTTACAGTTGTTTCGTTTCTTTCTGGTCTTTTTCACTTTCATTCATATTTTTTTTTTCATTGAAATGTTATAGAGCCCGTTAGTCTGTTTTATGCTGTCGTTGTCGTCGTCGTTGTTGTTTTTGAGATCGGTGATAAATTTTGATGTTGTCGTTAGTTTGGCGCTATTAAGTCATTAGTGGTTTGATCACGATGCCTAGGAAAAACATTTGTGTTTTTACAGTTATTCAATTTCTTTTTCTTTTCTTTTCTATATTCACCTTTATCTAATACATGTTTCCATTTAAATGTGAAAGAGCCCAGTTCTCCATTGTCTTGTTGTCTGTCTTTTTGTCATATCTGAGACTAGCAGTATTTTTGTCCACGTAAACACAGATGTCGTGATTTTGTTATTCCTGATTAGGTCACGATGTTGATGATAGACTTTGCCGCATTGACAGTTATATTGTTCCTTTCTATTTGTTTCCCTTTTTATATTCTCTGTACTTTTATATTTGGTGTTTAAACATGACAGAACCCGCTGGTCCTAAGTGTACGTGAATCATTCGTTCTTCTTTTTGATTTGTTGTTGATGCCTACGATGTTGATGGTGATTATGATGGCGATGTTGATGGTGCTGTTTTTATATTATCTTTCTTTCCCCTCTTTCTGTCTTTCTTCTCTGTCTCTGTCTGTCTGTCTGTTTCTTTCTCTTTCTTTCTCCCTGGGCCGTGTCTGGCAATGATACAACAAATCTAAGTCGTCAAGCTTTTCAAGGAAATCTTGTTATCTTCAAACTGCATTTTTTGGGGTTATATTTGGATTTCTAGCGTATAGTCTTTGGTCCTTTTGTTCAGTTGTAAATTATTGTTTATGTAGGTCAAGAAATGAATTAGATATTGCACGCTGTAACTAAAACGAACTATGTAGATCATGTTTATTAGCTTTGGCCAACCATAATTTATAAGTTTAGCTTTGGAGGCCAGTTTTCTTCTATGTCATTCTCCCTGATATTCATTATTTTCTGAGCTTTTGGACAGTGACAGTGATAAAAACAGTGATGATGATGTTGATGATGAGGATGACAAAAAACCTACTGACGATAAAAGATTATCTTTGGTATTAGTCTAGATCTCTTCTGCCTTGGCTTCTTTTATCCTCTTCTGCTCTTTTTTCTCTTCCGATTTGTAATACTTGTGCTTAATATCTGTTTTCCTCTTCTATCATGCTTTTATTCTCGATCCTCTTCTTCTTCTTCTCCCCCTCCTTCCTCTTCTCTTTTGCCTATTCCTCATCCTATCTTGTTCGTCTGTTATTTTCGCCACTTGTATCTCTCTGATCCTCCCTTCTATTGCTCTCTTTCTCTTTGTACTCCCCATCTTCTTTACACTTTTGAGAAATTTTATGATGCCTCAAAATAGTCTTTACATTCTGATCCACACTGCCCTATTCGAGGTCAGATTCATTGACAACATTTTTGGAGATTGAAGAGCAAGAAAAGACAAAATATCAAACCATTAACATTTTTCTTGATCCCAGACACGTGGGCGCTCTTTGAAAAAGAAAACGAATCTAGGAATTTTAACCTCGTTAAGCCAATTTGGCAAAACTTATCTGCAAATTACTTAAGATGTTATCATGCATCTGTAGAATAGGGGCGTGTCACATACAATTTTAAAAACATGGAACCGGTTACAGGTCATTCGGATGTGGGAAAATCCATTTTCTATAAACTCTGAGGCAGGAGATATACTAAATGGGTCTTCTACAGTTAATTTGTGCCTCACACAGCAAATCTGACTGAAATCAGTCGGGATATAATTTACATGGCTCTGTAAAAGGTCGTAGCTATATATTTGCCTTCTTGCATAGACTAGATATGACTTATAAGCTCATGTCATACGATCTACTCTAACAAAAACCAACATACCCTATCTCCGTTTCTTGTCTGTCCCCCTTGCCCATTGCCTCCCCGAGAGGGCTCTGGTCTAGACCAGTTACTACAGGTCCCGGCTGCCTAGCGGTGTGGTGAATTTTGTGTCAAACTATCTGTTTCCAGAACTACACTTGCATGATGACTTTAAGAAATTTTCACCTCCATTTCTTCCACTTAAAAGCTGACTAATTTTGGGTCGCAAATTTAACATTTTTAAAAAATATCATGTTCAAAATTGAATCAACTGAGAGTATGCATACGAAATGCAAGTGCTCAGCAGGAAGTTAGTAATGGAATTAGTCATGTCTTATTGTGACGCCGTGCAATTTGCCAGACTGTTCTAATGGTTCGGTATGCTCTTTGGAGAGGTGAAATGTCACCTCTGGCCAAAATGGAATTTGTTACGATGGACCCAGTAGATTTTAGCTCATCTTTTAAGTTCAAATGTTCAAAAATGCTTTATTTGTCGAGCTTAATCCTGGAAAAACCTAGAAGATGTGAGAGATTAAACTCCTAACCTCAAAACAGTCGCACAAGCTCTTGGATCTGATTCTGACATACTAGGGTTTATCTGATGATTGGGAAAAAAACCCGGGTTGAGTTCCTTTTATTACGATCACATTTTCACATTAATATGTGTACGACTCTTTCTTTCTTTCTTTCTTTCTTTCTTTCTTTCTTTCTTTCTTTCTTTCTTTTTCTTTCTTTCTTTCTTTCTTTCTTTCTTTCTTTCTTTCTTTCTTTCTTTCTTTCTATCTTTCTTTCTTTCCTTCAATCCTTCTTTCATTCCTTCTTTCTTTCTTTCATTCCTTCTTTCTTTCATTCCTTCTTTCTTTCTGTCCTTCTTTCGTTCATTCTTTTGGCCATCATCAATCCTACCATATCTATGTGTTAGCATCTGTTCGTGTTTCTTCACACTTCTATTTTAAAATCCGTCCGTGGTGCCGTATAGCTGGAGACTCGTGCTATCGTTATTATGGTCTAATTTGTACCAAACATAGACTACCAGCCTCCCCAGGACTTCACCCTTCTGCGTTGGTTTCTAGATTTGGTACGTGCTTGCACCATTCTTCTACGTAAATTTTGTTTGGTTTAGATTTAGATCTACATTTGGTCAGTGCTACAAACATACGGGTAACAAAAAAAGTACAATTTTTTGTTTGTTCATATACTATAGATCCAGGTTAGTCGTTAGTTGAGTGATTTTCAACTCGACCTATCAGAACTAACAAGTTTGAAAATTATAACTGTTCTGGGAGAACAGTGAGAAATTGCCACATTGGTGACTTACATGGTCGGATATGACAGATTAGAGAGTGAATTTCGATATTTGGTACGATACTCACGCTTCAAAAAAAATTATGAAAAAGATACGGCCTAGTTACCTGGAAATAAAAGGCAGTATGGTTAGATTTATGCCATTTTTACTTTGTGGCTTCCAAGAAAATCGTCAGAGTTTTGTATTGATGCATGTAGGAAATATAGAAAATTAGTTGTTCAGAGGCTTGTTGGTAGCGTTTTCTTTCTTTCTGATACTAGATAGAGACAGGAGGAAGGAGGTAGATTGGATGCATGCTTTTTTTATGAACTGAACTGTGTTATTCTGCTGATGAATGTTGCGAAAGCGATTGAGATAATGCTTTGGTTTACCGACGTTTTGGCTGTCAGCAAACCTTGAAAGCATATTTTACACAAATGACCTTTATAAGAAAACAGGATTTCAATTAGTCTAAGATTTTTACTGATATAAACAGACCGTGTTTCTTAAAACAGTCTTACGTCCTTAAAATTTTGAGCTTGTAGACAGTTCTTGACCTTCAGGACCGACTTAAAATTCAGAACAAACTGATATCAAAATTTGTAAACGATCTGATTTGTGGAATACAACCATTCTCGTTCGTCCAGTCTGTTCGCACTAGCCTGATTACTCTGTAACATTTTCTCAGTAAAGTTTGCGTTACTAAAGAGCACTTAACTGTACTAGATTCTAGCTTTTGTCACTTTTCACATGACCAGTTAGCACTAAGAGAGTGACGGGGTCTGTACCAAGGGGCGATAAACAACACTGTGGTCTATGCTATCCTGTTTTCTTTATGCGACAAGCCGTATTTTGTAGGGCAAGAGAGAGTAAGAGAAAAAGAGAGAAAGATGGAGGGAGAAGAAGAGAACAGAGATCACCGTTACCAGTATGCCACGAGAACAAGAAAAATAAACTTCTACGTTTTATATAGGTCCATTCAGTCTTTGACTGGATCGAAAAGCCCTTTTTTTTTGTCCCTGCCTTACAAGCACTCTCTCTCTCTCTCTCTCTCTCTCTCTCTCTCTTTTTTTTTTATCTCTCTCTCTCTCTCTCTCTCTCTCCTTTCTCTCTCTCTCTCTCCTTTCTCTCTCTCTCTTCCTTTCTCTCTTTCTCTTTCTCTCTCTTTCTGTATCTTTCTCTCTCTCTTTGGCTCGCTCTGCTAAAAAAGTTGCACTTCTGCTTGTGTATAGGAAGCCGTCAGATGATGTGGACTTCGAAGTGATTCCAGAACTTTTCTTTTTAAATTCGAATCTTTCACGATGAGTTGTAGAGATACATTTGCTCACAGGGCATTTCCTGTATCATATTGTACATTACGAATTCCTGTCATGAGAAAGAGTGTGAACAGTCTAAGACACCTACTCCTATGTACCATGACTGGAAGGGCGGTGAAACCTCATGTACATAATGTCCATCTTCAGGAACGAGTTTTTCGATTGCTGTTGTAAGGATAGACAGGGTATAGGCCTCTGGCCAATGTCTTACCAATGAACAGAGGCGAATGATTTTTTTTTTCAAAAATTGCACATTACGATGAAACATAAGTAGTACTCAACGTGAGTAACGCAGTGCGTTAATTTAACGTTTAGATTATGCATACCGCCACTGGTCTTCTCTAATCATTTGTCCGTAACATGCAACATGATTCTAACCAAACTCTGTCTTAATAAGCCAAAACCAGCTTGAAAATATACGCCCTCCGTTATTATTTCCATAAACTGTATAGATAATCTTACTGCATTTCAGTTGCGTTGCTTCTCATCAGAGCTATTCACACGCTTATTAGTCTAAATCTTCACAAATTTTCTTGTTGTTTGCATGGCCTGACCCGTATGACGTAGACATAGACTAGATATGTAGATATGTATGTAGACAGGAGTGCTGGGAGCGATTTCAAAACTTGCGCAATAAACATGACGTTTATGTCTGTGCTCGTACGTAGCTCTCATATTCCTTTTGTTTTATATAGGCTAAGCCAATATAATTTACTCTTGCCTTTCTGTACTTAATAGCAGTGCCCTCGAGCGGTCAGCATACACCTATGACAAGTGTATCCATTACTGTGAATGTGAGAGAGAAAAAAGTGTAAGGAAGTATGAGCGAGTGAGTGATTGATGGAAGAGTTAGCGAATGAATTGATTGTTCAAAACAAATTTTTTTTGGTCAGAGTTTAAGACTCTTATTGTCACTGTTACGGCTCATTTCTACACTAACTGCTGCAGTTGCTACATTCATCTCTATGAGTCTGTTTGGCGTTAAAGAAAGTACTGAAAATGGAAACTGATTCTTTCATGAAGGTGTCTGAACAATACTTTTATAGACCTTTATTCATTTTTTTTCTCATTTAATTTTTCTCAAAAATGGTTCGGTTTTTTTTCTTACCTGTATATAAACT
>JAWQUT010000302.1:664168-681366 GCA_033807755.1 Ellobium chinense | reverse complement strand
GACAGACAGACAGACAGACAGACAGACAGACAGACAGACAGACAGACAGACAGACAGACAGACAGACAGACAAAGAATACAACACGCAAACACTTGGCACACAAATGAAGTAGCACAAAAAGTTGACAGATGGATGGTCAAGTTACACACACGCACACACACACACACGCTCACGCCCACGCACACGCACACGCATACGCACTCACACTCGCTCACTCACAGACACACATACACACAAAGTGACAGACAGAATGACAGACAGCAAAATGACAGTCTGAGAAAGTGGTATACTGAGACGGTCAACCGTGAAGTGCGATATAGCGATTTACAGCCTACAAGCTTTTAAAACCTTGCTTCCCTGTAACGGGTCGTGACAGCGCATTTCTCTATTCAATCACTTCGCACGTCAAAGAAAGTGCCTGAAATGTGTAGTGTCATCGATAAGTTGCCAGATTTTCCAAATAAATGAACANAAAAAAAAAAAAAAAGGTTATGGTGGCTCGAATCACGGACAAAGGCGCTCTTACCACCATGTTTTTCTCCGTCATTCACAGAGGACGCTGTCACGACTCACAGCTCACAAGCCTTTATAACCCTGCCCCTCTGTAGGCCAGTCATGACAGTGCACTTTTCTATTCAGTTGTTTCGCACTTCAAAGAAAGTGTCAAAGGAACTACATGTTATTGGTAAAGCGGTCAGATATCGAAATAAATGCGACACTAAAAGACAAAAACATAATAGTTTTTTTTTTTTCATGCGCGATAAATGCGCTCTCACTACCATGTTTTTCTTGGTCAGCCACAGTAGTGAGCGCTGTCGCGACTTAAGAGGGGGCTCTACCTTTTTCCAGAGGTTGTAATGCACACAACATGGTGTGCAGTTTATCACCATAGACGCAATGGATTCCTGATTTCATCCAAGTCTTTTAGACATGTTTATGCATGATCCTATGGAGGCTTTTCCTGATTTTCTGTCTAGATATAAAGTTGTTTCATTCACCATCAAAGAGTGTTGCTAGTTTCTGATAATTCTGTTTTAAGACAGAAAATCCAAAAGAGCTTTCATAGTATCATGCATAGTGTTATCTAAGAGACGTGGGTGAAAGCTGGTGTCAAACAACTGGTGCTATCGCTAATGACACTTGTTCTAAGATCATCACCTATGAGGGAGAAAAATGCACCATTCAGCACTTTGGCGTGTTAATTTCCATAGAAATCTACTGCATTCATGGGCATAAGTTGCAAACCAAGTTATGAGCATTACATGTTTTGAAAAAGAGTAATACCTCCCAAAAGCCGACACGCTTTTATAACCCTGCCTGTCTCATCCACACTGCAGGTGAGACCTGGATTGGCGAGTTCTCCCTGAACACCTGCTACCCAATCAGCCAGTTCTTGGTGGACCAAGTGGATTTCAACAGAACCTCCATCTCACATTTCTACGACGTCGTCGCCGGCATTGCCAACCCTGACGACTTCAACGTTCCCCCCGAGTGCAACCATGCACCTCTGTTGAAAGAATACACCAAGGGTGCTAAAGTAGCTCGTTCATTGTTGTATGGCCACAACTAAACATTGGGCCTCGTTGTTAAAGAATGAGATGACTCATAAATCTGTCCCTCATCTTTACTGTTACCTGAGCCCCATCTGCCATCTGCAGTTTTACTGTAAGAAACAAACTTTTTAAAAATATATCACAAACTGTGTTGTTTTGTCCTTTCGTGAGCTGCCAAAGCCTTAAATGTAAAAGCAAAGGTGGCATTTCGTGTTTTTGTTTGTCTTTTCTATAAGTGTTATTAACGTTTAATAAAGGCGGATTGATTGTTTGAGAGATCGTTTATTTTGCATCTCACCAGTCTTTCAAGTGTACGATATATGGAAGTTGAAGAACTTCACTTTATCCGAGAGTGTGTTAGCAATGTACACAATTAATCAACTTGACTTCGTTGTCTAGTCTTCCAGTCAGAACTATGAAGAACCGTAAAAAGAATATGATATTTAACTATTCAAAGAAAAAGGCAGTTTTTTTGGAGATTTTTTTGTGTTTGAGAGGAAGACTTTTCATTTACCCGAGTGTGAAATAATGCCCTGCAAGATTAATCTAATGGAAGCGCAGTGCACTCGATTGTCAAGAATTGTATCATGATATCAATATGAACAGCATTGAGTATTCGGTGCAAAACCCATCCTGTCATGTAGTCTTTCGTAATCTTCGTTGCTGCAGATATTTAGTTTTGCGCACACGTCAAAAAAAAAGTTCACGTTTGATCAAGCAAAAAATTTATAGATTTTATAAGTTCTTCATTAGTACAAGTACAATAAAAATATGCATAGTTTCTGTAAATGCATATCATGTGTGACGCTCATTTCCGAGTATTTAAAGTCTTCCATCAATCAAAAAGATGTCGGTTGTCTGTGAGAAATTTTCACCATTTTATATTATGTGAACGCACTTTAATAAAATCAAGCAGACAATACAAACAAACGATATATGTAAAGTCAGGGAAAGTAAGAATAAATTAAACTTAACTATATGAGCATAATAAGTAAGTTTATAAAACCTGAATACTCAAAAATCTGTGAGAAATAAGGGTGACTCTAAAGTGGTGACTCTAGTGACATAATCATTGGCATAGCGAAAACATGTTTTGTCCAGTACTGCAGGAAATAATAATGCTAATAATAGAAAGAATAACAATGACCAAAAAATAAATCTTCAGGTAAAAAAGTTTCAGTGTTAAATAGTTCAATGGCACCACAAGCAACAACATCAACAAAATAAATAGGAGTAGGAGTAAACAACAATAAATACTGTAAGTATATTATAAGAGTGATACACGGTATATCTTATTAATATATGAGAAGATCATAGTTGTTGTTGGAATAAAAGCTGAAAACTAGTTTTTCCAAGTAGCATTCAAATTGTAAAACGCAATTATAGTCATAAAAATGTAATGATATATGAAAATGTTATGATAAAAAATAATCATAACAATAATACTTATGGTGATCGTAATTATGATGGTAATTATTCAAATAATAGCAATAATGATATGTAGTAGCTGAGATTATGATTTATTTAATATTTTGTGATACTCGTATTGGCTGTGAGTCTTATAAACTGACAAGTCAAAATTAAATTTGTATCAGTCGCTCACCAAATGCTTAAGCTGTGATCCAACTTGTAAATTTTTTCGAGTATAATGTACATAGCGGTATAATTCACCACATATCTACCCCAGCTTTCCCCTTTTGTTTAGACTTTGTCTTTCTGTAGCTATTTACTCAGTATTTTCATATCTTTTTGCTTTTAACTGCATGTTCCGTAGACTGCAGAGTGGGACTCTCTGCACCAAATATTTTGCTTCGAGAGTACAAATGTCGGAACTGTGGAACATCATGACGTCATTGTTTATCATGAGATCAGTCACCGGTTGATATAATAATCGTGAAACCCTAGTATGTTTTTCCTCTGGCTTCTTTCAAGCAATTTTTGGGTACCCACCATCTAAATTATACTTTAAAATTAAGCAAGCAATGAGTCCCACACTGTAGTTTATTAACGAAGACAAAAGAGTATTTGTTAGAGATTTCAGTCTCACAATTTTGATTTTATTTTCTTTAGACTTGATCAGCCCTTACCCATCTACTTTCCCACCCCCACCGCCTCCCTAAACATACATATTTTTTAATATGTGTCACTTTAATATTTTCACAATCACTGGGCCACTTAAAGGCTGATATACACGGCCCAATGTTTTACAGTAGTACAGTTAGCTAAGAAATATTAAGCTCATACTTACAGCGTTTTACTTCTACTCTATCGTGCTCATTCAAACTTGCATTATAGCTATTACTAAAGTGTTTTTTAAGTCTTTTTTTTTCCTTTTTGTCTAATCAACATATATTATTTTTGTTTCCTTTTATTTTTCGCTCATATCACTCGATTAAATTTTTTCCTTCCTTAAGTTCCTTCTTTAGTTTTTTTTTTTTTAATTTTGAAGACTAGACGTGGCAACGTTTAACTTAATTTCTAGATGTACCATATTTCTAGACGTGCCACATCTGTTAGTAACATGAACTTTAAAGCTAAATTTGCATGCTGAAGTTATGTCAGACATCTTTCACCTCTATCTCCCTCCCCACCCCCACCCCACCCCACCTTTTCCCGTTCAATTTTCTTAGGGCAGGGAGAGGCGGCTGGGGGAAGAGGAAATCAGAAAGTCTATTGCTTTACTAGATGTTATGTTGCTGTCGAAACTAAATTCTCGTCCAAACCAACAATGTCAATCAGACTTTCTGCCCTAACGGATGCATTGTACAGAATACCCTTTGTATAATATATTATATGCCCTGTTTATNTCGATTAAATTTTTTATTTACTTAAGTTCCTTCTTCAGTTTTTTTTAAATTTTGAAAACTAGACGTGGCAACGTTTAACTTAATTTCTAGATGTACCATATTTCTAGACGTGCCAAATGTGCTAGTAACACGAACTTTAAAGCTAATTTTGCATGCTGAAGTTATGTCAGACATCTTTCACGTCTATCTCCCTCCCCACCCCCACCCCACCCCACCCTTTCCCGTTCAATTTTCTTAGGGCAGGGAGAGGCGGCTGGGGGAAGAGGAAATCAGGCAGTCTGTTGCTTCACTAGATGTTATGTTGCTGTCGAAACTAAATTCTCGTCCAAACCAACAATGTCAATCGGACTTTCTGCCCTAACGGATGCATTGTACAGAATACCCTTTGCATAATATATTATATGCCCTGTTGTTTTTTTTTAAAATCTTTTTTTAACTTAATACTATTATGATGACCATCGGTCACATGACAGGCCGTACCGTGCAATACTCAAGGAATGAGAGACAAGACATTGGCTAACACCGCAGTGTTGATATGCCGTGTCTGTGTGTTTGCGAAAAAGAAAGAAAGAGAGAAAGAAAAAAAGAGGAAAGAAAGAAAGAAATACTGAAAGAACGAAAGAATGAATAAGAGAAAAAAAGAGAAGCGTGTTGAAAAAATGGGAGATGATATCAATATTATGATATGTATTTCCTATTTTTTGTTGCTTTGCCAATCCCTACTTGCTTATTTTGCATTACATTTATGAATTTATGAAATGCTTTTTGTGTGTTATACTTTGTCCTAGCCTGTCGCTATCTTATAGAATTTATTTCATAGTAGGCAGTTGCCATCAGAAAGTATTTTCAACGACCCTACAGATATAGACTATTCTGGTTGAGAATTAGACAATCTAGAATGGAGCTGCATGGCCAAATGGGTACGGCGTTGGACTCAAGATGTGAAGGTCCTTCGGTTCGATTCCAGCCAATGTTACGTTGTAGGCGTCTTAGAAATTCACATTTTCCTGAGCCCACTCGTTTATAACATGAGTATCTTACTAGAGGCAGTGAAATGCATTTTCAGAATGCTAGTAATCGGAACTTGTAAATGTCGGAGAAATTGTAAGCTCTCCAGGTAGCTGAGATCCTTAAGTGATCTGACCTCTTGGGGTAATAATTATATGGTGCCGGTTGAGCGGGCATCCGCCTGGATACAAAACAATTAATATCATTATTATCACTTGTATTTGCTAGAGCTGTACGTAGAAAAGTAAAGAAGATACTTTATTGCCGTTAAAGAGCAAATATATTGCATAATTTTTCTTTGATAAAAAACATCAGGACTTTCTTATCCGACTGATGGCAGTGTCATGAGTGCATGCTTTTGCTTTGAAGCTTCTTTGTTCGCTGATTGATGTTCCCATTCTATATTGCTTACCTTGCTTCTGCCTTGCTTATTAATGTCTTTACACTACAATACCAACATCATTTTCGTTCCATTACTTTTCGAGGGGATGTAAGCGATTGCGACAAGAATCCCTCTGTTTCTTGTAAGCTATGGACCTCACTCCACGTTACAGAAGCTTAATCGGATTTCCCTCTTTGAGGCAATACACTGTTTTCTCTACTGTCACTTACAAGAAATTCCACAATCTCAATGTCTTAATTAATAGTTTGCAGCATTCAATGAGCTTACTAAAAGTCATGTTTAAAATAATTATATGTCTTTCATTTCGTTTTCGAGCTACCAGCCAATACATCAAAAGGCGTACATTAGCTAACTATTTTCCTTAACGACAAGTGCTCCGCAGAGAAGACCACACCAAAACCAAAGTAAATGACCCAAACTTCAGATTTAGTTTACAAAATTATGAGAGAATGCAAACTAATTCGCAGGTAGGTTCACAACGCTAGGGTCCTCTCTGCATAATCTATACAAGGGACAAAATTTTGTTCTGTCTTCCTAAGGCATATGATCAAACCCTATGTTCATCCAATTAGGAATCCGTAACCTCCACCAAACAGTATGACCTAACCAGCTTTGGCTGCAAGTCTTACGTACAGTGACCTTAATGCGTGTCATGGACCTTTAAGGAAACGCAGGATCATAATCTGGAAGTGATCCGTTTGTGTAGGGATGTCGGTACTTAACATCACAGAAACGCAAGAAAATGAAAGAAATAGTCATTTTTCCTTATCTGTTACACATTTCGTAATGAACTGGAACCTCTGACCCCACAATCTGGCATTGCTGGAAACAAGTTCATAATTTCAAGTTCATAAGCTAATTTATTTTGTGAGAAAAAAAACTGATAAAATACTGACTCACTTTATTAATGCAATACTCAGATAAATAACGGTGATTTTTGTTCGTTTTATGCGTATTGAATATTTCCTTGAACATCAAGCTCGTATCGGAGCCCGTGGCAGATATTTGAAGTTACACAATGTTGCAATCTTTTAAAAAAGACTTTTCCAGCGTGTTCTTAAGTGAATGTTGCCTCGAGTTTGATTTTGGTGTTGTGTAGGACCAGGATTAACCCTCAGTCCTGAACTTCACAAGACAAGAAACAGCTAGGATTTAAATACTGATTCAACGCACTACCCTTGTTAATAATTATCATGCATATACATGTCCTTAGCACAGTTTTTGTGATTCATGTTAAGTGAACAAACTCCGTATCAAATTTTTACATGTCAAAACTGCTTTTATAAAACCCACATCATTATCCTGCACTTAATTATTTTATTTCACATTAGCGATCACATTGAAACCCAAAATAGTTTGAACAAATGCGAGCCAAAGAAACAAACATTGAATGACAGTTCTGTATAAAGAATATCACATTTCTTTAGTCTTTAATATCACATTCTTTATTTTTACTTAAGTCATATTCAGTTTATTTACGTTCTTAATCTGATCAATCGAAGGGGCTGTAACTACCATATTATTATTTGCAATACAAAGTGGACCCCAAGTCACCTCATACATTAGACTCATATTATTCTACTGAATACCAAACTTTAGGGCAAAAACTCGTGATTCTAGTGAACGACTACTAACAATAAACAAATTAATGTGTACAACTCATTAAAAACATATGTATGTTGGTGGGAGTGAAAAACTGATGAAGAAGTTATGGCCCAAAGTCTAAATGTACTGTCTTGTTATGTTCTTCCATGTATGCATACCTAAAGACCACACTTTAATTTTCCTATGAGCTTTTTGCTATTTTTATGAAAAGGTCACGTAACTCCGACTGTTCCCAGCTGTGCCAAACGTTGTAAAAATAGGGTCACATAATTAAAGTAGCACTTACCGGCTTTCACATAATGCTTTTGTGCTTTCTGTTGTTGATTCTTTATAGCTTTTCAGCCACAAGAGCTCGATACTTAAATAGCAGCATTCAGTTAATATTCAGGAATCTAAACATTGTGTTAGCAATTTTATACTTGATAGAAGGAAATACCATAATTTTGTAAAGCATATTTCCACTGCAAGGGGCTTACTCTGAAAAAAAAAATCTCACACAGATCTATGAGAGCAAACAAAGATTTCAGTTAAGATAATGTGCTAGATCGAGAGCTATGATGAGTTTGACAACCAGTCAACAAAAAAGAGGGAGTCTTCTATTTAGTGGCGTTCTTTAATGCAGATGAAAAGAGAACTTGGAACACTTTCTCCGAATAATCTCATTGACTGAGTTCAATAATATGTCAATCAAAGTAATGTTACAAACCAAATATTCAAGCAATAAGATAATTGTATTAATAGATAATAGTAGTATCATCACTACATATCAATAAGTAAATTTCATATTAAATCACTCATTGCCTTTAATAACAATAAACTACATCCTTATAATATAAAAAAAAAAACGTTGTCAATTCACAACCCACTTTATCGCACGTTGTGCTTAATCAGAACATTTTTCAACAACAGACAACTTTTTTTTTCTGTATAATATAAGTCTCACTATAATCCTAAGTCTTTCTAATAGTAATTACCCTATGCTCCCGACGACTGGTTTCAGGCGGCGCCAGCTGTATTTCAGAAGAGTGCATTCACCACATGACTATTTCTCTTTCCTAAAGTTCAGATCTGACACACGAAGTAAAGACACCTTATACTCTATCTCCCTCCGTCTGTGCCTCTGTTTGTCTGTCTCTATCTGTTACTGTCATATCTCTGCCTCTGTATCTGTCCTTTTCTGTCTCCCACTGTGTCTGTCTGTCTTGTCACATCTCTATCTCTCTGTCTCTGTCTGTCTGTTACTCTGGCTGTCTCTGTGTTATGTGTCTGTCTCTGTCTGTCTGTCTGTCTGTCTGTCTGTCTCTGTCTGTCTGTCTGTCTGTCTGTCTGTCTGTCTGTCTGTCTGTCTGTCTGTCTTTCTGTGTCTGTCTGTCTATCTGCGCGTCTGTCTGTGTCTCTCTCTCTCTCTCTCTCTCTCTCTCTCTCTCTCTCTCTCTCTCTCTTTCTTTTTCTTTTTCTCTCTCGCTCTGTGTGTGCGTGTGTGTATATAAACCTATCCTTCTGTTCTTAGTGGTCAGGACCAAAACGAACCAACTGTCTGATTCCAATTCCTGCCAACAAGAGAAATTGCCCATGAAAATTAGTTCTGGCAAAAATAAAGACCACAGAATGAGCAGAAATTCTCTCTGGCATGAATGATGCCATTCAGTAGTTTGTCAAAGTTAGACACAGCTGTGACTGAGAAATAGAACTGAAGCTATTAGTGTTGTGTGACTGACACAACGATTTTACTGCTTACAAACAATTATAATTATGGTGCAGTACAACTGTGACCGTAAAAAAAAAAAGGATCTAATAGAACAGATAATTACAATACGACACAACGGACTTTCATATACACGACAACACACATAAGTTAAAGACTATCAAGAACTATGAGTATCTTGGCAACGTTCTTTTGTATAAAACACTCCATGAAAAGAAGGAATCACACAGAAAGAGAAAACAGAGGTGAACAGATGTACCACCATTTCAATATTTTATACTCAATAGATAAGATTGTGATTGTGACATTAAATCTTGCAAGCTGTATTTTCATATGCCATTAAAATCCTGCGCAAGATCCGTACCACTATATGAATATAAAAGAAATAAGATCTTTGCGCAGACAACACTCGATACCGGGTTCCCAATTCAAGGGAAATCATCCTTGAAAGATTTTTATGGCAAAATGAAATATTAGATTATTCCCCTTATTTTGTCTTCCGGTGCACTTGTGAACCCGCAAACATGGCATTCAATGAGCTATTCAGTCTGAAAGGGGCTGATCCAGTGACCGTGTGCATGATCATTGGGTTAATATGAGGTAACTGTGGGAAACACCACTTATGTTTTAAGAGTTTTCCGTAGTTACCGTAATGCGCAAGTATGTGCAAGTATTACCTCCACTGACATCTAGCCCTCAACAGATTCTCCATAGTTATTGTGTTCCGAACAAATGCCTCGGTTTGTAGGAATATTATCTCTTTCTAGTAGCGCCTTCTCTAAATTGGTCAAATTTCCATCCCTCCTCACCCTATCTCCCAGCATAATGTGATATGGTTGTGACACCCTTGCGCTGTGGTCTACACTTAGTATGCAAAAACGCCAAGCGTATTTCTCCTACTACCAATTCTAGTGTACAAAATATATTCTGACAGAAAACTACCACAGTTGTCAAGCCTAAAGGGCATGTGGAGGATATTGTTTCTCAGCGAGGCTTACCCTGAGGTATTCAGCCAGACAGTATAACAATAAACACTCATACAAGATCTTAGCAAAACACATTAGCCACTACACCATGTTTTGTTAATACGATCATAACTCAAATGGCGAAGCAGTTTTGTTTTGTTTTTTCTCAAAATGACAAACACAATGTATGTCAAAATCATTTACATTCTCAAAGGGAAATTGTTGGTATTAACAATACGATAAATGGTGTAAGATCCCTAAGCCTTCCAAATATGTTACGACAACGGTTTCATAATACAATTAAATGTACAATCAACTGTAAAAAAAGGGAACTTGTTGACCGCCCTCATATCGTCAAGCACTGTCTGGGCATTAATAATAAACTTTGTTAAACTTGAAACCTGTTTAGAGAAATGATATTCATGTTTTCCTTGACAGGGTTATGTTGTTTGGTTTTTTTTTTGTTTTTTTTTTTCAGAATAGAAGAGAGAATTTTCTTACGACTGAGCTAAAAGTGCCACATGCTTCATATTAACAGCTTTAATCATTCCTTAAAATGCATAAATACGCTCAAACCCTCTGAGGCTTGCGTTATCATTCCCAGCGAAAGCTCTATTTAAAGTTAATCGTATCATATAAAAGTTGCAGGAGCCAGATCGTAAAAGCTTCTTTGAGGCATTTAATAAAATTTTCTCCGGGAATCACACCAACGTGCCAAGATTAATCCGCACTTTTGTTGCCACTACTGTGCTCAGAAATTACTGTTGACAGTGGGGGTCTTCCATTTATATTGTTTGCAATTTTAATTTAGATAAAACGGGGGTAAAACTTTGGCCTTCTTGTGTAGACCAATGAGTTGTACAATAGTAATCGACTGAAAAACACCACTAGAAAACACCATTGGAAAACACCATTGGAAAACACCATTGGAACACACCATTGGAAAACACCATCTGCACCATTTTTTTTTTAAATTCAGACTGAATTTCACCACTTTTGTAGCATGATTTCATGTTATACAATAATTTCTACATAATCTGTCCAGATTTTATACTCTGCTGTTACTGACTCTGATAGTCCCATTTTCTTCTTTTAACCAGAGAGTTTCCAGCAACTAAAAATGGTCGCGCTGTGGTATAATGATACCTTCCTCAAGGTTTGGAGAGTGACGGGATCTCTTGCAACTTTAACATGAAGGGACGGCTTCCTAAAAAGCCAGGGCTTCATTTTTTTTTTTTAGTTTGTTTCTGTGCGTTAGTCGTGTGGAAGTGGGAGGGGAGTAGGCTCATCCTCCAGACATTTTGCTGAAAACTGGCATTGTTTGTGTACATCGGAAGTGAGAGCTCGGCAAAATGGTGGTCACCATCTACGGTTCCAGATTTGTTAGTGGAACTTTTATCAATGACCATGCGTCGCGGAGAATGTGACAAGAACTAATGGTGGTATGTGTATGTATATTAGTGAATGATGCAATGATATAAGTTTATACATAGCTAACAACACTCGTAAGTCAAAACTAGTAGTCCAGGACTTCGTTTGTCTGGTCATCGCATGTACTCTAGATGGGCTAGGCTTTGGTTTTTGGGTTGTTTTTTTCTGTGGGCAGTCCATAGGATATTCTAAGCAAAGGAAGTAGCAATTTCTGGTTAGAATAAGCTAAAATAGCTGCAACTGATGCGGTGGAGCCAGAAAAATAGTGCGCTTACCTGCGAGTTATATTTGATATAATTATAGCTTTGCCTCATTCATTAGCGTACATACCACCGTTGATTCTTGCCACATCCTCCTCTACATAAGGCCGTTGATGAGAAGTTCCTCTAACGTGTTTGAAACCGTAGATGATGACATCCATATTTCCGAGCTCCACTTTCTGGTGTACGCTAAAGAGTCAAAATTCCGAACTAATGTCAGAGAGCTGCGCACATTTCCTTGGCGCGGCTTCGCGCAGCATCAGAAAACGTGTCCTTGTTACGCCCTTGAGTTTTTGAGTTCGTACATTCATAGAGGCGTCATGCCTGACGTCACCAGCCCCTTAAAGTTCACAAAAACCTTTCAATTCCGACATTCATCTGCCCGACTCATTACGGTGCCAATAGGAGAAAACTGCTTTTTATCCGTCTGCCTTACCATTTTTTTCCGTTTTACATTAGCAGCGTCTTTGACAAGAGTCACAGTGTTTTACCCAAGCCGTCATTGAGTAAAAATGAAAAGAAAAAATGAAAAAAGAGAATGAGAAAAGAAAAATCGTGATGGGAAATTATTGGCTCTAATTTGTTTCTTAAATGGGTTATTTTTTGCCTTGTGAAGAGAACATACGGTGCGTCCACCCGAAAATTTAAAAAGAAAATTAATTTTCTATATTTAGGTATTGCAGGGCAATGCACTTGGATTTTTAAAAAAATATTTAATTTCTGCAAAATCTGATAACACTTTTGTAACTCTTTACATGCGTCGCACATTTTGTGGCGACCTTAACATTGGAGCAGCTGGGCTAAAGACAGCGAATGAAGCTGCCAGCAACTTAGTTCTCACTAAATGTTTTTGGAGATTAGGTGAGTGAAGGATTTTTGTTAGACTTTAGACATCAAAAGCGGGCAAATTTGCTCCACCTTCTTCTGTTCTTTGTAAGTTCTAAAGTAGAAAAAAGTTCATCTCCCAAATGAGTTGCTGGGATGATGTTACGAGTATATGCAAGCGATGAGATGTATCACTTCTGATACTGTTATCAGAATCTGCTTAAAATTTTGAGGAAAATGATACCATGATCTGGTATTGCCCTATTTTGTGGAATACAGTCTTATACGTCAGTACACTCTCCTGTAGGTCTCAGAGAAGAGTATCAGAGTTTATAATAGCAGCGTAGAAATAATTGGATAACCTGAAACCATGTCTCAAAAGTAATGAAATGCTGTCTTGAATTTGTGAAAAAAAAATTGTTGCAGGCAGTGTTTTCCAAAGCTTCAGCGTTTTATATTTACTATGATTACATTTGTTTTTTGCAGGCCTGTGGTCTGCGAAAGAATGCCATTTCAAACCCCTTTTCATCTAAATCAAAACTGAAAAATCTTAATAAAGGACCTCACTGCAAACAGCATATTATTATAATTTAAACAAAGTGGTAGGTAAAGATATACGAACTGGTCTTGGCCAGATTGGAACGTTCCTGTGTTTCGATGAGAAAATGTTATTTAAATTGCTCAAAGAAACTTGTACAATTTGGCCCTGTAAACTGTGTGTGATAGATCTAGTCACCAACATGTCGGATCACTTCCCTCATTTAGAAAGAACATCCGGTGAGTATTGTCAGTGCATGAGAGGTCACTCAAGATGTGGTTCAAGGTTAATTCTGGAGTAATATAACCCAAGAACTCGCTGTTGATATAAGATTTCAGATTCAGATCCAGATTTAGAAGTTTATTTCCCTCGTTGCAATGTAACAAAATATGGACATATTATAGCTTTCATTGGACACTGTAATTAACAGACAAATTAAATGGACAGACAACCAGACAAATGGACAGGTGATCAGACAGACAGATAGATATGCCGGCATACATAGATAAGTCTACATACACTAGTTCAAAGTAGGAACTGAAGAAAAATTAATGCTGATAAAAACGCTTTGGAATTCATGTTTCATTTCATCATCTTTTTTACCTGGACAGAGGGTGTTCATGCGAAAAGAATGGCGCTGACAAGTTTTGCAAAATTCTGCAGCGCAAAATGCACTTTTGAGTGCTATCGATACTGCTCAACAAGACGCGGATAGTATGGTTCTTGCCTATGAATCACTTGGCTCACCACTCACCAGATCTGCCTGTGTTCCAGGTTCTTCAAAAATTTATATCTAACATTAAAGTGACCATTGTTTTGTCAGAAGAAAAGGGAAAATTTAAAAGCATGGCGTCATTCCGTCTGAGATATTAATACGCGAGTATAGAGACTGGTGGAGGGAATCCAGAGTCGACCTCAGTCCACTTCAGATAAGACTATTGGTATGAACTGACAATGTTGTTTTTTTTCACTGTTGGTCCTTTCAAACACGTGACCATACATCCAAAACAACCAGAACTTTTGAAAATGAATGAAAAAAACCCCAAATAATTTTAATCTGTCTACAATCATTTTTCAACCATTAAGGTGCTTTTTAAATGAAATTTAGTCCCTATTCCCCTTCCCCATAATCAGTATAAGGCTTTCGTGAACAATTGAGAACTGCATAGGTCTATATGGTTTAGCATTTTCATACCAACATTTTACTGTTTTCAGGGTTGAGTCAAGAAAAACTGCATTGTAAGTCAAGAACGGCCCCCTGCCCGCTTGGTTAGCCAGTGACTTATTGAGCTTCTTCCAGACCACCANACCACACACACACACACACACACACACACACACACACACACACACACACACACACACACACACACACACAAAGCCATCGACACAAAAGTTTCGAGCTAGCCCACATCTTGCCCATATTTGCCTGATTTCCACTCGGATGGTGGATATGCTAGCTTTGACTAGATCTAAATTGTGTAAGGATAAACTCTCTATGTACTAGATGGGACAGGTCGAACGCTTTTTGTACAAGAAATGGTAAACTAAGCAAAGTCAGGGTTATTATTATTATTGTTATTAATATTATTATAAATATTATTATTATTACTATTATTATTAAAATCAGTTTCAAGTTTAAAGCTGGCTGCCAGTCGATCATTACTGTCGGAAGGTATGCTCCGCCTTACAAATGGTCATGGACACTGCCACAACTCTAGTGGATTTGGTTTCACTATTTCAAAACTTGGTGTTTTTATATCAAGTTTCTTAACCGTAAAATTTGGATGGTCAGTACACTCGCGATCATCAAAGTTTCTGTGCGGTATAAAATGTTTCACATCTTGAAAGTTGCCAAATATAGCGCCTCGATTAGTAGCGTGTGACTGAGGTCAAATTTGTGAAGTGGTCCATCATGCCTCTCATTTCCTTTTAGACCCCACGTGTGACCCTCACATTCCTGTTCGCACTACGGGCCTGCGGAGGTAGCACTGACGGCCCTGGTTGAGGTGGGGTAGAATTACACTTACTATGCACTTTGCAGTCCGACCATCATAGAGGATTTACCAGCTTGCTTGAGGCAGAGGCGGAGCAGGCGACGGACGTGAGAAAAACATCGAAGGATAGCAAGTCAAAATGTGTGGTTTTCATAGGCGTGGGTGGTCGGAAAAGTAGGAAGAACCGTTTCGAAGTGAGGCTGCGGTTATAAACAGCGTCTTTCCATTCCCCTTCCATCATCGCCATTAAAAATCTCATAGGATTGAGATTCTGTTGATGGTTCTGTCCATCCAAATTTTAATCACCTTTCCCCACATTACCCAACCAAATCCACACCTATGGTGGGAAATCATTTTGGAGCTTGTTGTTGTTGCCATGTTGCTGCTGCTGCTGCCCTTGATGTTGGTGTTGGGTGTTGTTGTCGTTGCTGTCATTATTGTTGACTTCGTTGTTGTTCCTAACGTTGTTGCTATTGTTGTAGATGCTGCCATTGTTGTTGCTGTTACTGGTGCTGTTTTGTTTTCTTGAAATTCTTGATGGTGATATGATGAAGTGGCTATACAGACTGAAGGTAGTAGAAGAGGGAGTTATATAAAATACATGTACACACCGAAACACACCCAGTACATGTGAAAACCGTTAGAAGGAAATCCTGGGATTTTTCTAAGGTGTAGCCCACTTGGTCTGGCGCCTAGAGGCCAGTTTAGGGGAAGGATTAGATCGGGGAAAAAAACATCTCCCTTGGGAGAAACAATCATTAAGAAATCTCATCTCTTCCCTAGCCCTGCTTCAAGCCTAATTTCAGTAGATCTGGGAGTGTGCCAGACACTTGCCAAGTTGGTGGTATAGCTTTAAACCCACTGAAGCCTTACTGGGTTTTCTGACTTCCCACTCACTCACTTAAGGGGAGACAACGGGCCTTTCCCAGATGTTGCAGGGCACAAAACGTGGTGCGCAATTTCCAACCACAAATGCACTGAAGTTTCTATGCAAACTTGCACACCAAGCTGCTTAACGGTGCATTTTTTTGAAAATTAAGGATGATGATTTTAGAGCAGCTGTCATTTGCGTAAACATCAACTGTTGTCTGATATTTGATTTCATTCATGTCTCTTGAATACCTCTGTGCATGTTCATATTATATGATCTTAATTTCTCAAATAGTTTTCTTGCCGGACACATAGAATTGCCAGAAATTAGGAAGTGCTGAAGTAACATTTGTCAGGACAGAAAATCAAGAAAAGTCTATGAATTAATATGCCTATCTAAGAGATACGCATAGACAAATATGATGTCAGACAACCGGTGCTATCGCAAATAATAATTGTTATAAGATCATTGCATTTAATGGGAAAATGCAACATTCAGCATTTTGGTGTGCAAGTTTGTATTGAAATCCCAGTGCACTTATAGTGGTGATTTGCGCACCACGTTTTCTGCATTTAACCTCGGAGAGAGGGCTGTGTCCCTATTTAAATTATCTGACAGCTTGACTGGTACTGTGACATCACCAATTTCTTTCTTCTCTCTAATTCTCTGATAAAAATGGAGGACATTCAGATTCAACCTATAAGACCTGAAGACGTTCAGAGACGTCAATGGCATTTTGACATAAAAGCCTCTCACTATGGTGGAAATCCCTTTTCTCATCGTATACAAAAAAAAAGACAGTAGGAGAAAAGGGATGTTAACTGGCACACCCCTTTCTCTTTCGCCGCCTATGAAGAAGCAAAAAATGCCTTTCCACGGTCGATAAACTCAAGTTATGGTCATGTGCGTGTGTGTGTGGGAGGGGGCAAGAGGGTGATAATAGTTAGGGCTAACGGGCAGTGGGAAGAGCTGCAAAGGTTTTGTAACGTTTCTACCTGAGTTTACAGCTGGTCCAGCCGCATTTGGTTAATAGTCAGAGTGGGTAAACAATTTAATGTCATGCTGGGGCCAACCTATATTTAGGGGTCTGTCTTCTTGTCTGTCTGTCTGTCTGTCTGTCTGTCTGTCTGTCTGTCTGTCTGTCTGCAACTCACTCACTTACTCACTCTTTCACTCACTCACTCACTCACTCACTCAGTCACTCACTCACTCACTCACTCACTCACTCA
>JAWQUT010000302.1:644253-663889 GCA_033807755.1 Ellobium chinense | reverse complement strand
GACCCTTTTTTCCTCTATGGGCTATATTAACATTTTGAGCTGCCCTCTGAACCCAAAGTTTTAGCTCTCACCCAGACCCATACGAGATTGAAGCTCATTATGTGGCCCAAATTTTAAGACTTACCCAACCCTAGCAGGCCCATTGAAATTTTGAGCTTGTTTGCTATTTGTAAACAGACCCTACATTTTACACTGGTCAATGCCAAACCCCTCGTCTTCCGCCTGAGCACACCCTTGACCTGGCAGTTCCAGCCCAGGACTAAATAGTGCCTGGTAAAATAAAGTAAAATGGACACAGATTCCCATGATATTAAAATTTCCCCCCTGGAGCCCTTATTACTGGAAGCAGGGCATGCCAAAAGAGGGAAAAGGGGATATGAAATATATCCCCTAAGTTGTAGGACCACAAAGTGAAAGTGCAATTAAAGGCCTGGACCACAAAATGAAAGTACAATTAAAGGTCTGTAGGACCACAAAGTGAAAGTACAATTAAAGGCCTGTAACCTAGAAGAAAAAAACATCGCAGAGAATGGAGTGTCCTGCTAGCCAGCTGCCCTGTTTCTTGAATTAACTTACACGCGGAAAGCTAAAAAGGCTCTCCAAGGGTTAAACTAAGTCAACCAATGCCCATTATAAATGTTTGCAGCTCTGTTTTCGGTCAAAACGCTCGTTTACCAGTAAACATAAACATTACTTACTCATGCATGTATACGAGCATCACTCTCAGGTCATGGTAAATACACGACTGTATATCCTGACTGGCTGATTCGGGAAAACACAACCGAAACTCTGACTGGAAGCCACCCTTGTCCCCAGCGTTCAGATCATTCATTCTTCCTCCAAATACAGAACCGTCTCTTACTACTTTGTGGTAATGTATTGTCATATTTTCTTTGCCTTCCTTCATGAATACGTTCATTCTACCCACCCGCTAGATTACTATGAGACAAGAGAAGCGCTTTATGACAAAACGCCTTAACGCAGATTGGGGAGGGGGGGGAGGGAAATTGTGGCAAAAGAGACCAGGTAAAAAGTATGTTTTTAACGAAAGGTGAAATATAATGGTAAAAAATTGTAGGACAGATGTCTTTCCATAGAATGGAAATGTGCATGTATACTAAACACATCCACTGCTACCTAAAATAGGCAAAAGTAGACAAAATAGCCAAACTGTCAAGATGGTAAATAACGCGTTTTGTCACGAAGCCCTTGAAGTGTTTCGATAAATCCTTCAGATTCCTTTTAAGAACATTAGGTTGGGCTTGTTTATAACATCACAACTTAACAGCATCCCTTGGATATACCTTCATTAGACAACACTTTCGCACCCGTTCTCACTTTTGAATCCTCCTGTAAAATTGTATCACTACCATGCATCATTTCGTACCGGTATTCATGTTCTGATATGCACATATCTACGTTTTGCCACACGAAAGAGACACCTTCCTTACTCTCTTCAGTCAACGCCTTTGCACCAATATGGACCATCAATCCTCTATCTTCCTGAAAGTTGTATCAAAACCACCCATCACTCAGTAATCATGTACTTATATTTATCTGGCCAAGTCTTACAAAACAGAAGCAAAAAACCCAAAGGGAAAAAAATGGCACCATCAGCATTCTGCTACTTCTACTAACCCCAGAGTCCGTTCAAGGTCAGGCAACCAATGATGTGTTTCCTAAGGCGTTCGTGAAATCTGTTCATCCAATCACATGCGTCGTTAAATCCTACAGAGGCCAAAAGCATCCCTGGAGAAAGAAACGGACGAGAAAATCACTTCAAAGACGATCACGTCTAGCCCTGTGCACATAACAAACAACTGGGAATCGATAAACAGGTATCGCTGGCATCTGCGCGCGCGGCGAGTACGGTGTTAAAGCCGTGCCAACTATGTTCAAGGGCGACCACTGAGGAAAGATAGAAATAGCATAGACTACCTGAACGCCGATAGCGGTTGACACTCAACGTTCATGTTCATTTGCTACACCTGTAACGGGGACGGATTTAATGCTGCTCAAAGCCCTGGGGCAAATTCACCTTTCCGAAAATCTAAAAAAAGAAAGCTCACACGTGGCTAAATTAGGACAGCCGACGCCCAGTTTTTATTTACTTCACACCTCTGGTTTTCAATCACAACGCTTGATTGTCAACAATGATACACATTACCCAGTCATTCACACACTCAGGTCTGACTCTCAGGCCATGGCAAATACGGGATTGTTTATCCTGGCTGGTAGTTTCAGAAACGTGAATCCACTATGCCCCTTTCTAAAGAGAAACTGACACAGGGTCTAACGGTCCTTGAGAGGTTCAAGCCCCTTAGGCAATTAGAAAGGCGTTGAGCTTGGGTCAATCGCCCCCAGCTGTCACAAGAGTTCATCTATAACTGCCAGTAGCCTTCTCTTATTTACTCTTGTGCCGCCCTCTTCCCATGCTCGAATCTACAATCTGTAGTAGACTTATGTCTGGGACAGACCAAACAAAAAAAAACAACACAAAAATGACCTGTGATATTACTCACTTTTCGTTACGCAGTATAGTCTAGGTTGCTAGCAGTGTGCAGTTTAGCCGCCAGATAGTTTAGTGATTAGAGCACTGGATTTGAGAACCCTGCCACTGGTGTTCGATGCTCATTGCGGACATTTTTTTTTCTTGAGTGAGGAGCAGAAAAAATATTGTCTACTCACAGTAAAGTTCAGTGTTATCTCTTATTCCAACTTAAGTCAATGCAAAGACCGATTTTCTTATGAAGGCGAATTAAACACAGTTCTACAGTAGATGTGGCAAAAGTGTGTGTCCACGGTGTCCACGCCTTCTCGTCAAAAATGTTCACAAACTGTCAAACCCTCTGGATCCACGACAGTCGTCAATCGAAGGTCAGAAGTTTTGTGCCAGCCGTTGTCCCAGGATACTGCACTGAGATGATGATGATGACAACTTTATTTTTGAAAAAACTTCTGATCCCGTAGTTTGGTTTCATAAATATCAACTTTCATATCCTGCTTTAAATGGTTAGCCCGCTGTTATTTATGTACACACTTCTGTCGTTTTGTAGAAAAAGACCGTATACACCAAAAGAGGATAAATTCATCTCTTGGCACCTCTGCATAGAACATATTAATTAATGTTGTGTGTCTTTCCATCTGGATTATTCTCTCGTGGCTTTTTCAGTTTCCAAGACAGCCAGTTGCATGCGTGACTGATTCACTGATAAAGAGAGGCGCGATGCGAACGTTTTTTTTTTCGTCTCCTGTAAACCTGTGATATGAGCACGGACTGTCCTTTTGGTTTTCTTTAACAGAACAGCAGGCTGCTGCACATTCTTAACATTCAGGTTTCGTGCATAACGTGCTGATAATTTAAATGATTATGACGATAAGAATAAGAATGGCAATAATTATGAGTTTTAGAACCCTCAGGACTGGAGATATTTTTAGTTTTCCTAGCTCTCTTTCTAAAATAATAACTTCATTATATTGTTCAAATGTTACCAGACTTTAATATGAATTTTGAAGTGATTCAAGCATATCCCCTATAGATACTTATAGACATATTTTATATATTATCTTTTCTCATTTCAAAAAATAAGATGAATATAACAGTGAATTTTAAAAAAATAATGTGTTGTGCAAATTAGGTGTTTTCAGCACCATCACGTGACCTAGGAAATCTTGCTCACACGTTGGTTTGTTTACATGCTCTGCTCATGTATCATGATTACTCGTTACTTATCAAAATATCCTAGCAATCCCTAGATCACGTGGTGTAACTGACCCGTCTGAAAATACCTCATTGGATGTCCAGTGTGAAACACAGTGTACATTAGCCTATTAATGATTTATTGAGTGAGAGGGCATGGAGTCAAAGAAAGAGAGTTTTTTGCCGAATGGTTTTTTTTGTTGTGACGTTGACCCAAAGTTTTATGTATGTCACGTTTCTGGACGTCTGGATGCGTGCGAAGAGTGTTATTGTCTTTTGCTATGTTGTGATCCACCGTTATTGCTATTACTGTGTACGTGTGTACTGCAACCAAGACAATTTTCCATGTTATGGATAATAAAGTTATTATTATCTTATCTATCTTATCTTATAACGAGAATGACAAATATGATAATGAGATGACAACAATGATAATGATGATGATGATGAATTGTACTTCTTGTTTCTTCACCCTTCTGAAAACTACCACTGAACCACAGACCATAAAAATGGACTGTAAAACCCTGCAATTACCTCACCATGGCTCCTACGGTGCAAACCTTTGTCCCTACATTCTCCTCTGCATGTTATACATACGTGACAGACTCGCTCCTCGAGAACTGCTCGACCCACCGCTCCATCTCTTACCTGTACGAACGGTATCGATACCGTCTGCTCGACGAAGCGCAAGAGAAACTGCACCAGATGCTGTCTGCTATAAGTTGACGGAGGGAACGACAGACAGTTGCAGTCGGCACCGGTTAAACCTGTTGAACACAAGTGCAGACCAACCGGCCGACACACATCTGTTTAACACTTCCTTTTCCTTGTTTGCTATCCCTTTATCCCCCGCACTTCAAATTTGATGAGCGTGCGTTCTTTATCTTGAAAGTTTAACCATTCTTCAAGAGCAACATAAAAGGATGGGGCGTCGGACTTTTGTGTTGTGAACTGCCTTGAGTGGAAAAAGTGCTTGATTTATTGTGCTCGGCAGTTCTAGAAAAGTGACCAGCATACTTTAAGGACAAGAGTAAACGTGTTGTATTCAAGTTTGGTTTATCATCAGAAAGAGACAACTGACAGCAAGAGAGAAAAGAGGTTAGTTCTTAGTGTTGTTGTTGTTGTTCTTCTTCTTCTTCTTGTTCTTCTTCTTCTTCTTCTTCTTCTTCTTTTTCTTCTTCATCTTCTTCTTCTTCTTCTTGCTGTGCTGTCGTTAAAGCTGGTGTTGTGTTTATTTTGCTGTTGTTATGGTTTTCCTTGATGATGGTGAATGCGGTGATGCTTTGGTATTGTTTGTGTTAATAGTGTTATGATTAGATAGTGGTTGTTTATTGTAGCGATTGTTACTATTGCTGTTGTGATTGTTGTCGTTGTCGTCGTCGCCGTCGTCGTTGTTGTTTTTGTTGTTGTTGTTGTTGTTGTTGTTGTTGTTAATGTTGTTGTTGTTGTTGTTATTGTTGTTGTTGTTGTTGTTGTTGTTGTTGTTGGCGGCAGTAATGTGGTTCTGATGTTGCTTTTGTGATTCTTGGTGGTGGCGGTGATTGTGGTAGTGGTTATGGTGCTGGTGATGGTGATGGTCAGAATGATGGTGGTTATGATAGAGGTGGAGAATGGTGATGATCATTAATGATAAAGGTTCTATTTTTACACCGACATCCTTTTAGCAGCTGGCGCTTTATCAATTGTTTGTTTCTCTTCGCTCAACGTCTCCTCTTTCGTTCGTTTTCTTCTTTCTCTTCATTTGCTGTTTTATCTTCTCTCTTTCTTTCTTCAATTTGTTGCCATTTTTATCAGGGCTTGCTTCAACTTTTTTTCTACCTTTTTTTATTCCTCAGTTCCTCTCGGCTCTCCATTCTTCCTCTCTTGTTTTGTTCTATCAATCTCTTCCTCTTTCACACCTCTTCTCATTCTTACGTACATCTTTCGCTTCCAACATCCTTTCGCTGTTTAATTTTTTTGCTATCTTTCTATTCACCTCATTGCACCTTCTCTCATTCTTTCCTCTACCTCATCTACCTCCTCTTCTGTGTGTCAGTTACTATTCAAGTAGTGACTAAATGTCTCACTCCTATCGTCTTTTACCTGCATTACCACCATAGTAGAACGAGACCTTGAAATAATGGTCGTCTTAGCTTTATCGCAACTCCTCATGGAAACGTTTGCAACTTAAAAATAAAAGACAGTGCGATTAGCCAATGATTTTTTTTTAATAGAAATATTGCATTATGTTGTGTGAAATTGTGATTATGCAATGAAAACTTACAAGAAATATTGCATTGTGCTGTGTGGAAGATGTTGCGATTAAGTGGATTTTGTGATTATCCAGGATGTGTTAAAGAGGAGTATTTCGCCTTCGGGCTGCAAGGAAGCTGTCACACAGATAAGTGAAAATTTGAATAAGAGAAAAGTTAATTATTTACGAACAGAGCGGATTGGGAGGGGATGACGTCATACAACAGCATTAGCAAGCGTAACCCCAGGGTTAATTAAAGATTATATTTTACACAATAATTATTTTTCATGTCTTGTGTGCTTGATGTCCCTACTCCCCTGGCATGTACGTTGTCATACCTGCACACACTGCAGAACATTTCAGTGGTTCTAATTTCTTGGGCTTGGATAAACATGTGTCTGGCTGGGATAAACATGTGTCTGGGAAGCTTTTCTTGTTGTTGTTGTTGTTGTTGTTGTTGTTGTTGTTGTTGTTGTTATTGTTGTTGTTGTTGTTGATGCTGTTGTTGTCAATGTTCTTGTTGGTGGAGGTGTGCTGGTGATGATGATGGTGGAGCTATTGTTGTTGTTGTTGTTGTTGTTGATGCTGTTGTTGTAATCGTTCTTGTTGGTGGAGGTGTGCTGGTGATGATGATGGTGGAGCTATTGTTGTTGTTGTTGTTGTTGTTGTTGTTGTTGTTGTTGTTGTTGTTGATGCTGTTGTTGTAATCGTTATTGTTGGTGGAGGTGTGCTGGTGATGATGATGGTGGAGCTGTTGTTGTTGTTGTTGTCGTTGTCGTTGTTGTTGTTGTTGTTGTTGTTGTTGTTGTTGTTGTTGTTGTTGTTGATGCTGTTGTTGTCATTGTTCTTGTTGGTGGAGGTGTGCTGGTGATGATGATGTTGGAGCTATTGTTGTTGTTGTTGTTGTTGTTGTTGTTGATGCTGTTGTTGTTATTGTTTTTGTTGGTGGAGGTGTGCTGGTGATGATGATGGTGGAGCTGTTGTTGTTGTTGTTGTTGTTGTTGTTGTTGTTGTTGTTGTTGTGGTTGATGCTGTTGTTGTTATTGTTCTTGTTGGTGGAGGTGTGCTGGTGATGATGATGGTGGAGCTATTGTTGTTGTTGTTGTTGTTGTTGTTGATGCTGTTGTTGTAATTGTTCTTGTTGGTGGAGGTGTGCTGGTGATGATGATGGTGGAGCTATTGTTGTTGTTGTTGTTGTTGATGCTGTTGTTGTTGTTATTGTTCTTGTTGGTGGAGGTGTGCTGGTGATGATGATGGTGGAGCTGTTATTGTTGTTGTTGATGTTGTTGTTGTTATTTTTCTTGTTGGTGAAGGTAATGATGATGGTCGAGCTGTTGTTGTTGATGTTGTTGTTGTTGATGCTGTTGTTGTTGTTATTGTTCTTGCTGGTGGAGGTTTGGTGGTGATGATGATGGTGGGGCTTTTGTTGTTGTTGTTGATGATGCTGTTATTGTTATTGTTCTTGTTGGTGGAGGTGTGGTGGTGATAATGATGGTGGAGCTATTGTTGTTGTTGTTGTTGTTGTTGTTGTTGTTGTTGTTGTTGTTGTTGTTGTTGATGCTGTTGTTGTTATTGTTTTTGTTGGTGGAGGTGTGGTGGTGATGATGATGGTGGAGCTATTGCTGTTGTTGTTATTGTTATTGTTGTTGCTGCTGCTGCTGTTGTTGTTGTTGTTGTTATTGTTATTGTTGTTATTCCTCATTCTTCCTATTCTTCCTCTAACACGTCTCCCGCCATTNCCCCCCAACCAAGATTTTTTGTTTTATTCCCTCAGTATGACAAGAATGACGACAAAAAAATATATTATTATATTTATGCAAGTTGACTGGACTGAGACTGAGATTTGCGTTTGATAAGTTTGCGTCACCGACCTTAACAAGAAAATAGAATATCATTAAAATTTCAGCCCATTTATGTCATCACACAAAAGACATCTAGATAGATCTAGGGGCTGTACACACAATGCTGTCTAACTTCAAGGCTGGTGGTAACAGCAGGGAACTCCCACAACATCTTTGTTTCCTCTAGTTATCAGTAGAGGTTCAGCTTAGACAGCTTTGTGCGCTGAGCCCCTAATTCACGTGGAAAGGAGGAAGACAGAGGACATGGTGTGTGAGAAGAAAAGAGTGTGATGACGCAAGAAAGACACAGTGACTGGCATGGGAGACAATGAATGGTGCGAAAGAGAAGTGACTGGTGCATTTATTAACCATCAGTTGTAGTGGATGTCTTTCTTTCTTTCTTTCTTTCTTTCTTCCTTTCTTTCTTTCTTTCTTTCTTTCATTCATTCATTCTTTCATTCATTCATTCTTTCTTTCATTCATTCTTTCTTTCTCTCTCTCTTTCATTCTTTATTTCTGCTATATTCTTCCATTTATTTATTTATTTCTCTCTTTCTCTCCCTTTTCTTCATTTCCTTCCTTTCGTCTTCACTTTCTTTGATCTGAAGTAGACCATGTATTGACTTGTGTTATTGGCCCACTGCCTAATAAAGACTTTCAATCCTGAATCTTGAAGCGTTTAAATTTTGTTTGGTCCAAGTGATTGATTTACTGAAGAAACAGTGACTAATATGCCCTCGTGAAGCCTAGTTGCGAGAAATGGTACTTTGTCAATACTTGATCGGTTTTTGGAATCAGCATTATAGCCGTGCAAGCATATCTGCTATGTCTTCTTACCAAGTGCGTGAGATTGTCTATACTTATAGGCGTAGCGTTTATGTAATCTGTAAATCTGAGATTACCAACAAGTTATCTATTTGTTTAATACAATTTAATTAATCTTCAATATTAAAATTTTCTAAAAGTTCAGTCTCCACCCTTCTTCCTGTTTCACCTATAAGCCATTTCCAAAGCGTGGCAATACGACCCAAACTAGTTAGCTACTTTTCCTAGCCTGTTCACTGTCTCACATATTCAGCGTTCCCACAGCCACAGTGCGAAGCGTACAAAGGCAATGTGTTAAAGACAAGATTTTAAAAAATGTGGCCGGTAATCTAAGAGGAAAATTTGCTTAACCCCTATTCTGACGGATCTTTTATTGTTTCTTTTTATGCAAGAGCCTTTCGTGAACCTCACGACCTCACGATTGTTTTTTTTCGTTTAGGCGGTGAGACTGGTACAGTGGTACCTTATCAGGGTTGCCAGATTTGGCTCTTTGGGAGCCAAATACTAATTTTTTGGCTTTTAACTCCCAGATAACTGACTGACTGTGTGTTTCTTTGTTAGATCCGACGAAGTTAATTCAAAGTGATTAATTTCTATCACAAAAAGTACTTATACCGCTCTCAAACTATTTAGTATTTAATCGAGATTCTGTCATAATTGCTCGATAAACACGAATACAAGAACGATCTCAAGAGTGCTTAAATCTAACAATAGTTTCTGAAGTTGCTGTAGTGCGTGTAAAAAGATTAGGATAACTACAATACCAACATATATTCAGTACATAATTCAAAGTAAATTTTCTTGTGTTATGTGAAATCTCTACACCACAAGGCCCCACCCAGATAATTTGTTTGGATCTTTTTCGTATACGATTTGGTTCTGACTCGGAAAACAAAAGTACGGCAATTCTAGACGGTAGCGAAAACATTCGAACATTGCAGAGTTCTTGATGAATACAGTTTTAATTTGCCTTGTTTGATGGGAATCATTTTAAAGATCGCTAACCTGCTCACTGCTTCTTTTTAAACGAAGCAAAAAGAAGTATATCTTAATACTTCTTCTTTTGAAAAATTATTATATAAACTAAGTGTCTCGCCTTAGTGTGTTTGACGGATGTCATTGTTGTTTATTATTGCTTTCATCGCTCTTTAATGATAATTTTGTTGTTTTCTATGGGCAGTATTATGAAAATAACGGTCTTGACAGCAACATGGCGATTTTATTTAACCATGTGCATAAGCACTGAGGGTTTCAGACAGTCAACAATCGATGTTTATGTTCTAGTAGAGAAGAGAAATATCCGATGCAACCGAAAAAAAAGCAGCAAATCTAATATGCAACATTTCCCCATTATGTCGCTTTCCCACTGGCCCCCTCCAAAAACAAAAAAACAAAAAACTCATATTAATGCCAGATTACCAGAAAAATCACCCTCGCTACGCTCCTGCGTATAAACGTGTGTCTCTATGCGGGATGGTAACTGACCGCTTCGACTTCTTGACTTAACACTTGCAGCCATACTAGTGCCAGTGACATTTGGGCACGCAACTTCAGGTTTGGACTTAAAAGGAATGATATGGATTGGAGTGAATCACAATATTGGTTGTTTATTTTTCATATTTAATTCATTTGGACACTATCATCACACGATACCCAAGTGATCCATAAGTGCCAAATCACGTAAGGCAGTACAGTATTATCAGCGTTTTATTTCAGCCGGGCTATTATTATCTTGACCATAGTATCAGTATCCACCATCTTAAACCTGTTTGACGTAACTGGGCTGAAATTACTTTCCCCGAGCAGGAGAGCTTTAGGAGAATGATACCTAGGAGGGTTTTTTTTTATATTTTGGGTGATGGGCGCCGTAAATAAACAACATGTAAGGCGAAATCCGCCCCTTGTTATGACTGCCCGTCCTGTGTAATCTGACGTTGTTGATAAACAATGTAAATACGATGATGTAATCGCGAAAAAAGCCGAGATCTGCCATTCCTATAGCTGCAGTCAATGCAAATCGCTAGGAAAGAAACGAAACAATAACAATTCTTACGTGCACTAAAAGCGAATCACAAAGGTAGGAATCTACATTAAAACCAGCAATACTACAAGACAAAAAGAGAGCTGCTGAAATGAAACTACCATCTGTATTTCGTAAATGAATCTGGATTTCGGAGACTACTGCCAGCCAATCAAAGCCAATTTTTCAAATAGCAGCAGTCAGGCAGATTCATCCACAACATATGAAAGCCTGACGGAAGTTATGTTTCTAATAAAACTGGAAGTAAAAGATGTTTTAGACAATCGAAGACAAGTTTATTGTGTGTTCCTCCAGGTCATGGGAGCTGCGGAAGAGACAATCTTTTCCCCACTTCCCTTCCCAACCCCTTATGTTTTAAATTTGATGCGGATTTTGTAATTTTTAGATCGATTTTAGGTTTTCCTCAAGAAATATAAACTTTGATGTGCAAGGGGGAAGGAGAGATCGATATGCGTTCAATATATTTATAGAGAGAATATTGAAATTTAAAGGCTTATCTTCTGATCTACAGAAAACAGTGATTTTTCAGAGCCTGACAGCTGTTAAGATTCTCCAACATAAAATGACAGTCTCAGTGAAGTTATTTTCTTATATCCTTGTACATTCAATGCATGGTTGTATTACTTTAGGATAACATGAAAATATTGTGCAGTGGAATAATGCCTTCATCATAGTGGCAAACATTTAACAGCGTACAAATTTACACTATTATATTGTAAAATATTCACATTCATCTACCAAAACATGACACTGTAGACAATGGTTAAACCGAAATACGTTGGACCAAGGACTTATGCAGAGTTTCAGTTTAGACAGAGAAGCCTAAAAAGGAAAATAAACGGGGCTTATTGTTTCCTTTCTTTTCAGTGGTACTTTCGGTTTAACCGTTTTCGTTCTAATCGTTGTTTATAATTGTGTATTCTACAACAGCTCAACCAAAGCAGCCCCATCACAATCGCACACAATCAAATCAGATTAAAGTCCAACGGATCTGGCTGAGGACACACCTACAATCGACTCTAACTTTTTGCAGTTCCTCAGTATCATGTAAAAAGTGTTACTTAAAGACGCTGCTATTATCCAGTAATGAAAAATATAGAATTCCATGGTCTGAAAGTCCTTGCGATTAAGCAGAATCGAGTGTGCATGAGAAACCGTGCCACGGACTTTCGCCGGTGGTGTGCAGGCAGTATGACACACACATCAGACATTCTGACAAAACCTGTTATTTTCCATCGTTTTAGTGAAAACATATGTATCCTGTACTCTGTTGTTTCCAAGATACACAGTGATATTTATTAAGATCAGCACGTCATGTAACACACACAACACATGTGTAAATAAAAGATATGAACCGGTGGCAAGCATAGAACACACACACACACACACACACACACACACACACACACACACACACACACACACTTACCTCATACGCAGATTGTCTAGTCTAGACTCTACAGCGCTGTCCGGATGATAAACAGATTATGTAAATAAAAGCAGCGAAACGGAAATAACACCTAGGCCTTAACATACCGTTTGGGACATAGAAGAGAAATAGTAACACATTATTAAAAGGCCCTCTAGAGAAAAAGATGATTTCCTAACTTACAGAGACAGGCTGAGGCTTATGTTATTATATGTTAATATAGATAGAACTGCGCCACTAGCACTGCATATCATATGATGTATATTCACGATGTTCCTGCGGCATGTTTGTGTTGTGTCTGCTCATACGGCAGGTCTCAGGTTCGATCTCTGGTCAGCCAGCTGTGTTTTGTTTTGTTTTTGGATCCCTTTCCTTTATTCTTCTTCTCTTTTCCTTTCTTCATGCACTCTTTGATGTATTTATTTTACGCACCTATCTAATTCAGCCTCACAATCTCTTCTAATTCACTTTGCATTTTCTTGTTTGGTGGGTTTCTTCATTAATTTATCTTGTCATTAATCTTCTGTTAGGCCAGGAAAAGGATTTAAGTGTCTTTCCCTAGGACAGCACAAACTTTTCGACTCAGGAATTAAACTCACAAACTTTAGACTTGATCCAAAGCCGCTACCTCTGCGGGGAAATAGGGGAGGTGGGAAGGCCATAGTGTAAACTGGAATACCTCTAGATTAGCCTTTGGATTGCCTTTGCAAGGCTTCATGTAAGCCGAAAAGTGGTTTGTCTTTGCAGTATATTCACTGCAGTTTTGTATTTCGAACACGCTTTACATAAAAGAGCCATGGCTGTGGTCATATCATGCAGGTGATTACATAGCGTGTCCCAGCATCCCAGCATTCTGGACAGATGGTCGTTATAATGAGATGGTCTCCAGACCAAACTCAACAATAGTCACACGAGTTACTGTTCTTTCTTGTACGTACACCAAGGTAAGCGAGCTTCTCACATCTGTCCGGTAAACGTGTGGAGTAAATGCTCCCAGATTTGTTTTCAGTAGACGGCAAACCATAATAAATTTGGACTTAAACGGACAAGTTGAAGAGAGAAGGATATAAACTTCACCTTTGTGGCACTAGTCTTTCCTGAACCATCCTGTAAAACAATAACTACTCTCCCGTTTTCGAAGAAAACAACTGTAGGTGAATCAATGTCTTTGAAAGTTCCTATTTAACGACGGTAATTTGTGATATATCTGTCATTAAAGATGAAGCAAGAGAGTAAATGGTCAAATAAATATCAGTTGTCCAGCCTTTTGTAATCCTTTATGTCATTTCACATTCTGTGTTTACGGTTTACCTGTCTTCGATGTCTAAAGGCACGGCCAAGGATCAAAAGGATCTCTTCAGATTTTGAAGTAAAGAAGCTGGCATTCCATTTTCAATCCACCAAATTTAACGGGATGTAGATGGGATAAGCCTAATAAGAACTCAGTTATCATTCTTTTGAGATATATCATGTTCCTGTTCACACAGTTTGATAGCCACACATCAATCTGTGTACTGTGAGCTATACAGCATCAAATGTAATCAGTTCTCTCGTTTACATATTTTTATAAGCCTTGGTCAAGAGAAGTATAATTTTATTTTAAACTGATGTTTGTAACAGATGCTCCTATGGCGAACTGCAGCAATAGTTTCTATTGGAGGGAATGGAATGAGAGAAGAAGCACTGATTTTCAATGAGTTAAACGACATCTTAATGGCTGGGATATTTGAAAACTAGTATCCGTTTTTTGTGTAACATAATATTTGTTTTTAAAAAATGCTTCACCAATGCTGGTAAAAATTGCGCATTTACCAGGGTGAAGGATGCAAGAAAAGAATTCGCTTCTATCTTTTCTATCGCTGCACCTACAGATTTTCTTCCTATCCCTCCTCCTGCTGTTTCCTATGTTCTTCCACTCCCTACGTCCGTTGTGGATTCTAATTTGTACTTACAAGTTGATGTTTATTTTAGTTACTCACAAATTTCAAGACTGGAGCAACAGCACTGTGTGCTCTCCATAGATTTGTCAAAGTCCTTGACTGATTTGTCCTGCTGGAGTTATAATAAGTGAAGTCGCATCAGTGGGTATTAGCCTGGATACGAGATATATAGAGTGCATTTATTAACTTCTTCAGGTCTCAGCAAAACCATACAGTTTTAGAAAAGAATTGTGTAAAGAACTAGTGCTACATTTTGTCGTCAAAGACAAAATGTGACTTAACCTTCGCCTTTCCTGCGAGTATGGCGAGATTCACAGCAGCATGGCACGAAAGCAAAGAATCGATACCACATTCTACCGCAACCGAAAACATATTCAAGGAAGAATGTACCCTTTCCATTTCTCGGTCCGGCGATACTTAGCCTACGCTTTTGACAACACTGTCTAGACCTAACAGACATGATTATTTCTGCCACTTACCAGGCAAATAAATTTAACCTCGAGCTTCTCCACTTAATTAAAGTTGCTCTTGGGTTGCACGTTAGGAGTTGTTGCCGAGCTTCAAAACTGTAAAAAACATCCCGTTAACGATAGTTTTGTAACGTTCATTATTGTGTTCCACTCTGTTGGCCTGGAAATTTGAGGGGGAAAAAATGATGTTGAAGGTCGTGGGTGGGTGCGCTACGTGCAGTTTCAGGGGTACGCGAAATGACATTAGCTTTCCTTAATGATGATGATAAGGTTTATACAGCTCCCATCAAGGCAATTATTGTTAGTCTACCTTAGTACGTCAGTGCCTCTGTGTGCCAGGTGGATGATTTTGTTGTTGAAGCTATGACGGAAGCATCAGTCCTCTCCTCCTATGCACTCTATCAACAAATACGAGGACATCAAGCTCCAACGAAAAAGAAACACAGACTTCCCTTATTTCCGAACGTCAGGAAATTGTAAAACGACATTGTTAGCTAAAACCAAAAAAAACTGGAGATTACTGGAAGTTGAAGAACAGAAAAAAAGTGCCAGTAGGTTCTGAGCCCTGTTCGATTCCTTCTACCCAGTATAATATGATGTAGGGCCTATTCGAGCATGCATAAGTCTGCTGCAGTCCTTGCAGACATGGGCATCACCTCAACACCTGATGCCAGCTCGACTGATCAGCCAGACTGGAGTCACGACAGAGGCAATGAGCACATTGTTATTATACTCATCTAGATTTTTAAAATATTCCTCTATGCCTGAAGTTACCAAAGTTGGCGTTACAAGAATTTGTATGTTTTTATTGATACCAAATTCGATCTTAATGTTCGCAAACTGGCGGGTCAAAGTTGCCCTCACCATTCTTTACAGCATGTCACTCTATTCTATATTAGTGTTAAACGCTTCACATTTAGGCACTCTTAGGGAAACTTCTACTGTCATGTTGTGCCCCGGTCGTAACGAGGTCAGCCGGGCATGCGCTGACTACTCGCAATGTCGCTTGTCCCAGTCTGTCGTATGATGGCAGTTAATGGGACAGGTGCTGTCTGGCGAGCGTATGTCAAGTAAGAGCCGTCACGGTGTTTTGAGTTTTATTGTACAGCCCACCACCACGATAATGAGAGCAAATTGAGAGCTTGTGTGTAAACCAAGGGATCTCTTACCATCGTAAGAATTAGTGCATCGGTGCTGAATGCACTATGGCGGCGAAAGAGGCAATGAGATCCATCGCGTTACACGAGGAACACCGTGGTTATCTTTTTTTAACTGAGACGCAGAATCGAAGGTGTACTGCAAATAAGATGCGAGGCAAAAGGTTTCAAAGAAAATGTGTCTATGAGTTAGGAGATCGCTGCTCACCGCAAGTGTTTAGTTCATGCCAGTGAGGTCTATGTAGCGTTTTCCCCTCAGGGTGCGGCAGTGGAGTAATACATTGCCATTAGTAATGCACCATGTTGCACTTTGGCGTGCAATCTGCGTGTTGTTCTGACGTTTTTGGAATCATTTTTGGAATCGTGTGAACGAGCTGGTCTTTTCCATGAAGCTTTCCGATAATTAGCAGTCGATATACGAAAGGAACTTTAAACCGTGTTACACCCACGCCCTTCCTTTAATGAGGTAAATGGATAGGAAAAAAAAACAGTGTTGTTTTCATTCCTGATGCTGCATTTCTTTATCTATTGAAATCATTTTTGGTTTTTGAAAGTCTCCGAATAGGGCAACCACTGAAAGGGGATTATAAATACCACCAAAAACCACCACTTCTTCATTGAGTGTTTGTCAGATAGTTGGATGTTGTATCTCCCTCCTCCCCCTCCTCCTCTCATTCATCAAAGCTCTCCAAAGTTACACAATTTGAGTGCTTTGATCTGTGTGTGATTGGATGCTTGTGGTTGACTGCCTGCTAGGAAGCATTTGATAGGGGAGGAAAAGATGAAAGAGTCTGGATGGATTGGAAGAAGAGAAAATGTTGCCACTAGAATAGATTTTCCCTTTATTATAAGCCAATTTCCCCATAACGCAGGGGAGAATCGCCTTTCATAAAATATTGAGGAAGTCGTGAAATGCAAAATTAAGTGATAAAGTGATACTCCTGATTTTTCTTCTCTTTAACAGTAAAATTACAGGATTTTTCCTAATAAATTTACTTTATCATCGTACTTAGGAACATGCAGAGCGAAAAAAACTCACTCTTTCTGTTGGGGAAAAGCACATGACTAGAATGGCAACGCTGGGAAGGAAGGGAGGAATATGCAGTACTTTGCAACTTTCGAGACGCAGGAACCTGTGAAGTCATCCATCATCAAGCCCTTGATTCGACGCCTTAAGTGCTTGTTTTTCATACCCATGTCGTGCAGCCAGTTGCCTTTCAACTTTTAATTGCGTTAGAGACTCGGAGAGTGCTAGCTGGGCATTTTTTTTTTTTTTTGGGTAAACTCTTGCTGCGCATTTTGTCTCCTATTTTCTTTGCCGTTTGCATTCCGTGAAATGTATGACTTGCAGATTTGCGTTAGGGCGGACGTATGTGAGCAGATGGGGTTGAGCGAGGTGAGACAGGAACATTATGAGAACTTCATAGGCTTTTTTTTTTTGGTTACTCCTTGTCATAAATAACTCACCACTGATCCCCACTTCGAAACTGGCAGAATTTATTTGTTTTACAACAATTACAAAATGTGATGTCTGTACGTATGCACTTTGTCATCTAAAACATTTTCTGAATTCTTACAAGATATAGATCTACTGACTCATAATTTCGCAAGTTTTGATCATGATCGTCTCATTTCTTTTAAAAAGAAAATGTCAGAGAAGTTTCAAAGTGAAAACTGAATGGGGAGTTATTTATGAAGCGCGGAAGATCTTATCTATTTCTTTGCAGCTGGCGTTTTTGAATGTTTGAGTTTCATATCTTTTAAATTCTTACACCTTTTCATAGTTTGTTTTTTTTTTTAAGCAAGGATGCATATCTCGCTATAACTTTTTTTCTCGTTCTCCATTCTGTAACTTAATCTTTTTTTTTGGGAAAATAAAAATTTCACTCAACCTTATGTCATTTTTGGAGGAAATATGTCATGGGAACATGGACTTTGGCAAATAAGTTGTGCATGTTGATTTGCTTAAAGTGCTAATGGCTCGTTCATAGGAATGCTATGCCTTCCTTGTTAACTTAGTTATGGGATTTTCTTAATGGGCGGCAACTCAAGGGAAGCAGAGTTATGCCCCTTAACCTCAGGGCGAGTTTCTGAGAGGAAAATCTCGCGAGGAATATTAAATTTGAGATAGGCTAGAGTAAGCCGCCAATATTTTTACTGTAAAGATTAGGATTTAGCCTTGAACGTTCATTAGATTAGTGTATGAGCGTGATTTGTTACATACGTTTAAAATAAACATTATCTACATGTTTTCTTTTGCCATTCTACGGTGATTTGCACTTTCTAACAGCGGAAGCTTGGTGTTGTTGACAATATTGCCGATTATGCGAAACAAGAAGGGAAAAAAACATTGTCATCCCTTATGTTTTTCATCTAGGGAAATAATTTCTGAGCTTGTGTGGATCATTCTGAATAGGGCAGTGGCTCTAAGGGACAAATAGACAGCGCCAAATAACCAGTAGGGATGGGCAGATTCGAGTCCTACAAAATTCAAATCCGGAGTCGAATCCAGAGCGAAAATTCTATGGATTCAAATCCGGATTCGAACCCCGAGGGTAGGGGCAATGTTTGTGGAATTTCTGGCTTGCTTTTCAGTCATTGCTGGTCTCTTGCAATGCAGCGCCCTGGTCCCCACATTTCTACAGCCAGGTACTTATTTCCAGACGGGATACATGTGATAAAACAATTATGACTGAAGAACAATTTTTACCAAATCTTCTTAATCATGGTATGTGCTTCACAGAAATTCTACAATTACTAACCATTAGCACATAAAAACCAATAGTTTTATGCACACAGGTTGTTTTCTATGCGAGTTTTACTACAAGCAAAAAATCCATACTGGTTGGCCCTAACCGTTTTGGAGCCTGTTATCTCGGAAAGAGTGTTTGAGAGAGGAAGGGAGAGAGAGAGAGAGCAATACAACAGTGCGGAAGTTGTGATTAAGCGAACAGCAATAAAGCAGAGTCTATCTTGAACTGTGTAACTCAGGTACATATGTTTCTCACACAGTTTTGCGGAAAGCTTGGCTTGTGGCACATGAAAATCGTAGCCCATAAAATGCCAGAATTTTTGTGTTCAGAACTCATTTTATTCGCGAGTTTTACCATAAACAAAAATTCGATATCTCATGACACCAACCGCCTTTAGGGTCTGACATCACAGTTCACAGTCTAGCGACATAATCCTCATTTCGTCTGGCTTTAAGGTGGTTACATGGCTCTAATCCAGTGCAGCCCTGGAGAGAGAGAGAGAGAGAGAGAGAGAGAGAGAGAGAGAGAGAGAGAGAGAGAGAGAACAATATAACAGAGCGGAACTTGCGATTAAGCGAAGAGCAATAAAGCAGAGTCTATCTTGAACTGTAACTCAAGTGCTCAGTTTCTAACACAGTTTGTAGAAAGCTTGCTTGTGGCACATGAAAAAATCTTGGTCCTGCTTTTCCATGATGCCACGCTAATCTACAGCAGAATGCTTCAATACAGGTCGGATTTCTTACCTTCCTCTTCCGGTTTGTACCTGCCCTCCCCCTCACAGTGGAAGTGCTACGTGAGCAGGAAAGAAAACGCACAAGCAGTAGATTCACTTGTTCCTGGTCTTTAATGCCTTGCGTATGAAGCATGCTTGAGTGTGAATCGGTGTACATGGGCGTAAATTTGCCCAGCAATCTTGTGGGTTGGGAGGAGGGAGAGGGTGGTCAATCTGTTTAACTTCCTGTGGTGATCGTTGGGGTTTCTGTAAGTCTCTTTGTATACCAGCTGTGCAAACATCATGTTGTTTTATGTTGGTTTTATGTTTGATTTCTACTGTGCTGAGTAAAAACAACCTGGAACTAAACATAATTTATTGTTTCGTATTGTACTGTACTGTACTGTTCTGTACTGTACTGTACTGTCCTGTCCTGTCCTGTCCTGTCCTGTCCTGTCCTGTCCTGTCCTGTCCTGTGTTGTGTTGTGTTGTGTTGTGTTGTGTTGTGTTGTGTTGTGTTGTGTTGTGTTGTGTT